>JAHBOF010000138.1:0-262841 GCA_020736565.1 Coprinopsis sp. MPI-PUGE-AT-0042
GAGGCAGGAATTCAGGGATTTAGACACACTTGATGATTAACGAGGAGGCGTTACGATCATGAAGTTCCTGGTGATGTTGTAAAAACACCCGGGATAATACCCTGCAATCGTATCGGGCTTGGTCGAGGGCTAACCCCACCTTGTCTTCGCGTGTTGTCCCCCGAGCCTTCGGGTCTCAATCGTGCTGCATTAGATGAAGACCAATGGCCTCTCAAGAGAAACAGCGCGATGTGGGATTCGAGCTAAGCGCGCTGGTGGGTCTTGCCTGGGATTCGGCTGATCATAGCTGCTCTCATTCGATGCGGTGCTGCCTATCATCAAGGCGTTATGGGATGAGAGTCCTGGAAATTGGACCCATCGTCTGATGGATTTAGGTGTCTGCATGAAGACCTACGTCCAGTACCTACCTTCTGTTTTGGTCGATAGCGTCACGTTTGAATCCGTGCGAAACAGCTTGAGGGCATCCTTCGGGACCAGGATGCGGAGCAATTTCCCTATGGAACAACAGGCGTTGATGTCATGCATCTAACACGGTGCCTGCTTGGAGTAGCGCATAAGATCCCATGTCCTATTTCAATTGTAGTGTATGCGAGCGAATCGACGTCGGCGGTATCTACCATAGCTTTGATCGGTTCATAGTCATGTATGGCACATGGGCCTCTACAGCCGACTACTTGGATCATTTGATAACTGCCAGTCTTGAATGCGAATGCGGGAGTGATATGAGCATGGAATACCAGGCGTGTTGTTTGTTCGCTTTACAGCTTAACTCGCCCACTTTGATTAGCAGGCGGTTGGAGATCGATGGGCATAGCTATCGCTTGCTCGGCGTTGTCTACTCAGGAGACAGGCATTTCACATCTCGTATCGTTACCTCGTACCCTCCGATGAAAGCGTCTACAGTTCGGACAGCATGATTGACGAAGGGCGTTTCCGTAAAGATACCGATACTGACGGAATGTCAGTCGATGGACTGTGGAGGAGCAAACACCTGGCTGCCGTTTTGGCCTTCTATGCCGTGTGCGATCCGGTAATCTAGTTGGCCCTTATTTCGCCCTTGCGGAATATGCGGACAGGACGCAATATGGGTTTTATTTCATACGGCACATAAATACAAGCCTCCATGTACAACCAATCCCAATCTCTATATGAATCTGCTTTATATTCAATATACTCGAGTACCACGTATCCACGACATCTCCTTGGTTCCGATCCGATGAGTCGGATTGTATCTTATATACCCATCTCTATACTAACCCACCAGATGTCGTGATAAGGCATCTTCGAGGAATCCACTCGACAACGAGGTAACGACAATCTATCGACAAAGTCTGATGAATTGTTTGAGAAGGTTTCGCAACGAGTGGATGCGCGATGTATTGTACGCCTTAGGTGGGGCTCCGCATCTGGGCAGACTAACTAGTTTCATTAGGCTTACGAGACTAATGGCCTATTTTCAGCTGTTTGAAAATGCATGCCGCACGGTGCCAAATGTGCAAGGCCTCTCATTGGTTTTGTAGCTGTCCATGCATCTTGCTGATAGGAACGTAGCTAATATGACCTACACGTGGATGACTACATCAATCGCCTGGGATTGAAACAGACAGGTCCTGTATCCCTCACCGATTGCGTGCGACTGCTGAACACATCATCTCTACCTACCACCCACCTTGATCATATTTACGCTATCTTTTCAAGCAGTGTGTGTACTTTCCGCTATCGTTTCTTTCTTATTTCAAACGTCTGATGCTTATGCGTTCAGGGTGTATTCGCTCTCTCTAAGAACGAACGGCTTGATAGCCTGACGGCAGGGGACGGCACTTTGTATCACGGAAACAAACTAGCTGTCATGCTTCAAGTACTGTTCCGATGGAACGGTCCTCGTCATCGTATTGGAGGACGAACCCATAGTCAGACAGGTATTGCCGGATAGCGATCGACGCCTCCAACGTATGCCGGTACATGTTACTAACTGTTGGCGCTTACAAGGTACTTCTGCATAACCCTTTCACCCGCCTGGTGTTCGAACATCTGATTTGGACAATACCATGCTGATTCTGATGCGATACACCTGCGGAGCGACCCACAATTCACCTGCGTCGATACAATACATATCGCACCTTCTTGTCAACCGTTTCGTCTGTCACGTACTCACCGGACACTTAATATATTAGATGTTAGTCGATCCTTGCCCTCCTGCCTAGGTACGCCCCACCCCCTTCACCCGTCCTTCTTTGTTCCGTGATATGCTGCAAGTTAATTCCTGTCGTTCAATATGTGGTCTTAAATTAGTCTTGCAGTAACGTGAAGCGAAGGTACCTCGATGTCGGATCACGCCATCCACCTTGATATAAATCAAGGCGGCAGCTATCCTACGATAATGCTTTGGCAGCGCCGGGCGCAAGCAAGTAATGCTCTTGAAATTATTCTACCTGTCTACAATGCGTTATAATATCTCCACACATGCATAGAGTGCTTTGGTATCTCTAAGACGATCGGATAATGTTTTCAGATACATCAAAAGCTCAGTCTGCAACGATGGCTAATCATAGCTGGTCGCCGACTGGCCGGAGTATGTGGTGCTCTTCCCGCTTGAGGCTCGCACATGGGAAGCTATCAAGTTCACCTCCAGGCGGCTAGGCTCGCTCACTATATAACAGCCTTCGCGAGAAGGTGCAATACCGTGCGGCGAGTCTAGGCCATAAAGTTCGTAGCCAATCTGATCCGCTCAGTATTGATTACTATTGTGTCAGTGCTTGCACGCCCACAACGTCCAGTCTTCAAGGCGTACGGGATACTGTATAGTTTCACTCAAGGGAATATCAGATTGCTCTGTTTCCATCTTACTGTAATAATATGGCATCCTACCTCATGTTCTATCAGCCCGGTGTACAAGTATTGTGTGTAATGCCGTTGTTCTCTATACATTTCAGTATCGTTTCGGTATCCTTCAAGGTGGATCTGGACCATTCGCCTGTAAATCACGCATATCCACCTCTTGGCGCGATATGATGTGACATTTTCTCATCCACCTTCTGCGAAGCTATCAACTGGGTTTCGTTACTGTTAAACATCCATAACGTTAGCATTGTGTCATTTCGAAG
Source organism: Coprinopsis sp. MPI-PUGE-AT-0042 (assembly GCA_020736565.1). Classification (NCBI taxonomy): domain Eukaryota; kingdom Fungi; phylum Basidiomycota; class Agaricomycetes; order Agaricales; family Psathyrellaceae; genus Coprinopsis; species Coprinopsis sp. MPI-PUGE-AT-0042. The sequence goes on from JAHBOF010000138.1 coordinate 3,105, forward strand.
GAGTTCCGATGTCCTCTAACGTTTCGATGCGTATCATTCTGTTATGGTAGCTTGAACATGTAACCCGCAATCTTGGACCTGTGTCCGGGTTCGGACTCGAGCGCCGCATCCCGGCGCCTATGGTATCATGTAGACGCCCCCGAATGCTCAACACACACCCCACAGTATACAGAGCTAGGAAATACGTACTCTGAGTAGCATGAAACTACTGGCTCGTATATACGCAATATATATTTTCGTACTGTAGACGGTCGTTGGGAAGATCGTACCAGGCTGTGTCGTCATCCGAAGAATGTCTCCAATCTCTGTATGGACGATGAACGGAAAGTGGAAGGCAGCTGCTAACACCATGCGACATATAACACTTTATGGTACGGCAGAGTCTGGGATATTTTATGTCAGCCTTACAGGCAGGTCGTACGTCCCTAGACTTTCATCTTTTCTTTCTTTCGGGGTTTTCTCTTTTATACGGATATTATGTGGACCACACTGATGATCGACCTTTTTTGGGTATGAGCGTATACTATAAAAGGTTTGATCAATTCCCAAGTCGGAACCACAGAACCAGTGACACTGTTGTATGCTCAAGACTTCGATGGACGAAGCGATCTCAAGGAAGTCAAAGCCGAAGTCAGGTATCATATGAGGGTGAGTGGTAGTATTACCTACCACCTCGCATATTGCTAACGTACCGCAGACCCCATATGTTAATATCTCTCAAGTGTGCCTTTTTCGGGACTGACTGCGAAGAGGTCCAGATGGTGCCGGTTCCAGTCCACGCTGGATACGAAGAGGACACCATGGCGTGCGATCTATATCATCGCTTCTACGTTAACACTCTCAACCCTTGCCACAACCGCGTCATAAGGTTTGAAGATTTCACTATAGACGTTGGAAGTTGGCCAAGGGAGTCTAATAAATCCTCCAAGTATGTCGTGGTTTACGGAAACGGGGTGGGTGAGTTACACATCTATTCAATGGTGAATTTCATTCTGATTGACCAAGCGACAGATTGTGGGTGGTACCCACCTACTTGATCCGTGGACTGAAAGGAGGACGGGAGCTTAAGATCCAGGGACATGTTTCTTGTGGCCAAGACAGACCAGAACGGAGTTGTGGAAGAGGTCGAACGTAAGGACTTTGGGAACTATTTCCGAAATGTTAGTCAAGTAAGTGTATCGACATTCCAATCTCTTTTTTTTTTCGCCTTTTGTTTCTGATGCCATTTTGTATAGGGTTCTCTGGGAGCGCCAGTTTAACATGGTACCCGGAATTCTGGGCGGATACCGTAGAGACGTAAGGTCCTCAATCGTATAAAGGCCTGAGGGAATGTTCATTTATACTTATCCACTACCCACCAATATCTTTCTTTGTCTACTTTGCTTTGCAGTTGATCCTTTACCCTTGTACTTCACACTGTCTGTTCAACCCGCTCTTACCCTTTTATCGATGCCGAAAATTCCTCTACAACCCGTCGCAGACGTGCCACGCTTCGACCTCCGCCTCGATATGCTGCCGCTGATCACCGTCAAGGGTTGATATCCCCCACCCACCTGCGTCGTTCAGACCGTATACGACACGCGAAGAAGCTCATCTCGCTGGTCTTCACCATTCCAGAGTTATTCCTTCGCGTCATCTCGCAGCTGGACTGGCACGATCTCATGCGGATTGCCAAGGTATCCAAGCATGGGCAGGCATGTGTTCGGGTACAGATAAGCGACCGTATTCGATACCTCCTTGATCGTTGGATTCCCGCCATCCATATGCAGGACTTCCTCAATGCCCTTAACCGCTCTTGGTGCGGTTGTGGTTGGGTCGGTTGCCCGCAGGCTTTTCAGTTTTACATTGCGAGTGGTACGAAATGGCGATGAAAAGGGGAGAGCTGCACACGATGGATTGGTCCTATGACCTCAACATCGTTGCTCCTGCCGGAAGGGCGGCAGAGTGCAGGGGCGTTTTTCCAGAGTATCGGATATGACACTTGGCTCTCAGAGGAAGTCCGCATGCCCCTATCATGGCTTCGCTTCTGGCAGGGAGCGCGGGTTACATGTGTCGAGAAGACGGACAAGTAAGCACTCCCTTGTTATCGTGGTCTAGTGTTGTGACTACCATATTTTTATAGAGCAATGAAGTCACTATAACTGAAGCTAACTGGAGGCGTTGTACCTGTCGTCGTTGCGTCTCCCAACCACAATGCCAACTTAACATGTTCTCGTCCACCACCCCTCTTCATCACTTTGTGCCCCTCTTCATAACAAAGTACATGGGGATGCGGACTGCATAACGAGCCTTTCATACCCCGACGACCCTCATCCCACATCATCCTCTATCCCTCGAACAAGCAGTGGGAGGGTAAGTGTGGATCTACTGCCCTTCGAGGTTTATAAGACGATCCGCGATCTTCTACGGCTGTTTTTGTATGGAACAAACAGTATGCTGTGCCTGAAAGCAGGGTCAAAGGAGTTGACTACCTTCTAGCACGAGACACTGTAGTCTGGCGTTTTCAGCACTTATTGCCGCAACGCATCCTGCCCTAATTACGTTCCTCGATTCAGGTCCCGCAATGTACTCTAGTTGATCCCATTTCTCGCCCTGTCTTCTGCTATTTATTCTCTGATCTTGACCGATTTATATATCACTCTTTTCCTTCTTTCTTGCTTCTCCATGTTTCTGTTGCCTCTCTCCGATATATCCTGGTTGATGTACACTCTGGCAGATAACACGTGAACTATTGTATACTACGACGCGAACGCAGGATGTATCTTATTTATATACTTGTGGGATATACACGCCAGTCCAACAACGTACCAGAGCATTTTGTTCATGTTTCATGATCGAGTTACTCAAAGACTATAGGTGTTGGAATGTAGGTAGTTCGAATGACGACCGGGATATAGAAACAGACTGTTTCGAAGTACCTTCCTTCTGCTTTCTAGACCTTTGTGATTCTTTACCGTATACCTCATATTCAATGGTTTATCTAGTGCTGTCACAAGTAAGCTATACTTATAAGACACGAACATGATGCACTTTATGTTGTAGGTATGGTACCGGCCTTTCCGCTGTAGCTCTCGGATCGACTGTGGACTTAGAGCTTAGATTTGACCCGGACAGCCACGTTACATCCGCTTTTCCCGAGCTCGGTGTCTTTGCCTCCGTCTTCTGCTTTCACTATTGGATGTGCTGCTCACTCTATCCGTAGGTAAAACCGCTTCGCTATTAATATCAGTATCCCCAGCTGGCGGAGGGTCGGGAAAACGTGCCAACATCGTGCTCGATCTCTACATCGGGTCGACGGGTCCAAGCTGGATGACGCTGTTCGATCTTGCACTTTATAGGCGCCTATGGCTGTGGGCTTCCGTTTCTACACCAGACCCAAACTTTGAATATATACATTCATCTTAGGATTGAAGTACAGTCTACTTAACGTTGCAGGTGGAAGCTGATCCCGGAAAAGGGGGCAAATACCCAATTGATTGATCGCCAAAGGCCGACGCGATTTGTTTACACTGTAAACAAAGTCTTTACGGTCCGATTTGCGAACTGATTTCAGTGAGACGGGGTAATTGCCGAAGTCTCGCCTCAGGTACACGAACTGCGGTCTTTGGGCCCTATCAGAGGGTCGGTCATATATCAGATACGAAAACACGTCGTCCAGCGACGCGCAGATAAGTACATGAGTACGATAGGGGTGATATCAACTACCATACATTATGGAAACCATCATTTTGTATTCCTATGGAACTGACGACGGTCCCAAATGTGAGTCCCACAATATCGAGTCCAAATGACTCTTTTTGCCTTGCTTGAGGCCCCAGCTCCTCCTCGAGGAGGCCTTTGGGTTGGATAGGGGCTCTCGCGACGCGTCGAGTCGTTATGAACCACCTGTCGCCGACACCGCCGCTGTCACTGTAACGGTTCCTCGCTGTCCCAACTCTTTCCTTTCTAGACTCATCGCGCATGAGGCGGTATTGACGTTAAGATTTGTTCTATGGATGGTCGCGTCTATATTGGGCGCTTAGCCGCGCCTGGACCTCGTCATCCGCTCGTACTTGATCCGTTGTATGCTCCGATCATTCCGTTATTTGTGCGCAAACAAATCGCGCTGGAATTAACGCGCGCATCATACAGCCATTAGCGTACTTTCTCGTTCTGATTGCAGGCGTGCAGTATTTACTAGTCTAAAAGCGAATACGACCTATATCGCTTTATCTGAAAGCATTTACAGTATACCGGATACTTTGAAAAGCTGAGATGGTCCGAAACATTGTAAGCAAACTCACTGTCTAAATAAGCGCCGTCCTCAAATGCCTGCAGTTTATTGATGAATCTGCACGCGATGTGGAAGACGACTGGGAAGAGGAACAGGATGAAGAGGATAACGACGGAGAGGAACTTAACGAGCGTGTTTCTGTGAATCAGACATCTGTAAGTCACTCTTTTTATCCTTGTGATATGGTACAAGTCGAAGGCCTACCGTTCGTTAGACTTCCGAAGCCAATTCTACTACAGAAGATGATCTCTCAGCAACTAACCGGGGCACGATGGATATCAGTGGTTGACGTTATAGCATCTGCCTATGCCGCAGAGCCTGCTACGCATTCGATCGGAAGCAGTTGCGTGGCCGACGGAGGCACACCTCACGATCAAGCCAACATTGCTTCAGGCGAAATTACGCGACCATTTGCCACTTCAATCGCTTCGAAATCCGCGCCATCGTCTCATGGCCCTTCATTCGGACGTCCAGGAAGCTCTGAGGCATCCAGCTCCTCTCTCAGGACCATCGAGCTTGTCCAATCAAAGGCACCCGCTTTGTCTATGCCCCGCCCTTTTGTACCCCTTCCACACCAGTATCTTTACAGCAGGTGGCTAGGACCCTCAGAGACAGGACAATGGCATGCAAACAGTACGTCTATTATTATGCTTACATTTCGAGTGCTTATATCTGTTTCAGCTGAATGCATCTGCTTTGCTGTTGAGTAGCCGATCTCTTGAGTGGACCCGAATCCAATCAGGCACATACCGCAATGACATCGGGCTTATAGTAGACGTCGCTGAAAATGTGGCTACTACCTATGTCGTACCCCAGAATCGGGGACCCTGATGCCCCCAGGCGACGTGGGTCAAAGAGGTTCTTCACATCGAAGGAGGTTCGGCGATACGTCAGGAGTGGCCGGGACTTTACCTATGAGAACAGCCTTGGCTTCGATCGCTGGACGCTAGGAAGAGGCCACACCCGCATCTTCAAGTGTGGATTTGAAGTCCTTTCGCTCAAAACTGGCTACAGCGGCCCTGGCGAACTCCCAACTGTAGAGGAGTTTCAGCTCTTCTACACGAACCACTGCCCCCACCTCGACACTCAAGAAGGGTTGGAACTCCTAGAGCGCACCGCACGACTGCTTCTTCCACCGATATCACCCAGGGAGCGCTTGCAAAATCGTAGGAGGGCCTTTGTTCGGTTCTGTCTGTACAGTAACGGGACCATCGCACAATGAGCACGAGCTCGACGTGGTTGTTCTCGGAGGTCCTCATGCTTCAGTACCCGCTTGCCTGCTTCGTCGTTTTTTCAGGCCAGGCGATCTGGTGGAGGCCCGGCTTGGTTTCCACGTGGGCACTGTGGCATTCGTCGTCGATGTCCAGGATGCAACAGTGACAGCACTCGACGTTGTAAGTTGCCTCTTCACTGATGTCTGGCCCGTTGTATTCACTGCGTGTTCTTAGGAGTCCTGCAGCGAAGTAACCTTCCTGAAGGACTTCTTGGTCTTCCACAACGAGGCGTTCACTCCAATGGGTGATGATGCACATAGATGGCTGTCTGTTGGCCATATAATCGCGCTCCAAACGGGGTTCAGATAGGCGACATGTGTGAAGTGATACGAGGCCCCGAAGCTGGCGCCAAAGGTCGGCTCATTGATAAAATCGGAAAGACCTTCGTCTGTGGCATACGACAGTTACAGGATGACATATGGGTTAGAGCTCGATGTCGCAGACAAGGGAACAAGGGCATTGGTGGAGGTAGATGGCCAGTACAGACTCATCATCGCACCCACGAAGGACCTCAAGTTGTTGACGGAATACATGCCACTTACCGGTGCTGATGTCTCAAGACTCGTCGGATCCCACCCACACCTATCAACTATCATCCCCGTGCAAACGATGCTGGATGATTTGCCTGATAGGTTACGAGATTCATTGGCTACCGGGTCACTGTGATTGGTACCCACCATTTGAAGGGTTCACAAGGATGGTTGCGAGCAGTGTCAATGGACGTCGCTGTGTGCGAGCTCGACCATTCTGCTGTATTTTCAAAAGCTACCCACCAGCTCCATGTTGACAAATCGGGGTTTATTGGTGCGTGCGTACTGCTGTTTCGAATCGACACACATGCTAACATAGTGTTCAAGCTCTACATCTCGTAAATGGGGTAAAGTTGGAGGATGCTATTCGCCCCAACAGACGTGGGATAACCATGGTTTATGAAAAAGAGGGTGCTCCGCAGCGGCCCCTTATGCGAGCTAGGACTCCACCTGCTCCTCCTCTGCCTTCGCAGTACCTGGGATCCGTCTGGGATCCAGATCCCCAAGAAAACCAACGGTTGCGAGCTTTCAAAATGGAGTGAGTCCCCCGCTATCGTCGCTTGACTCCCTGATGACTAACCTTTTCTTAGTTGAATGGTTTCCTGCCTTGGCTTCAGCACTGCCTACACCAGGTCTGCTGGTCAAGCTGGAAGCTCCGTTCATCATGTTCCATGGAAATCCAAACGTATGGCGTATCATGAAGCTTAACGGCTCCGCGGCACCCAGCCTTGTTTACGGGGTCGAAGGGGTGTTTAGTTTCCCTATCGAGCACCCTACAGAGGTCCCGCCCGATTCGAATGTTGCCACTCCGTCCGTCTGAGGTACAGCGATCCTTACGAGGCGCTGGTCGTCCATCGACGCCACGAATTCTTTGGTAGGGTTGTGTTGGTGAAGCCTTGCGATTCACCTCGTGTGTGGGTTGTATCACTGCCGACAGGGAAGGATAAACGAAAATTCAGGTTGGAAGACGAAGATCTGGTGCTTTATGGGCGTTTATGACTATAGAGGCATTGTATATTAGCTATCCGTTCTGAATACTTTACTTCAACCCCCCCTAACAGCCACCACAGTTTGAAAGCATACAATGAGGGCTATACAAACCAATGATGTTGTAAAATACGTGAGGCACGTATTCACGTCTCTCCAGACCGAAATATGCGGCAAGGCCCTTTGGAGTGCGGTAGGGACACCATCGAAATTACTCTGCATGGTGAGGATGCTACTGCATTTCCCATTGGAAAAGAGTGCGTATACAGCCCAGATCTCATGGAGCGCGTATTTGGGGATGGGCAACCTCCAGCAGCACCCATGAAACGCTGCACACGCTGCGCATCTCTGACTCTAACTGCACTTATCTTCTGTCAGGTAGCCTCTGCAGCTTGTCCTCAACATCTCCGTATTCCCCTAGATACGGATGTTAATATGCTACCGTTGAGCCTAATGATTGCTATAATTGCGGGCTATATTCAGGCAGCTTGCAGGCCATACAAGGCGGCCGGGAGGATTGAAATAACATAGATGGTCACCAAGATCTTGAAATCTACACCTATCGTTGTATTCTAAATGGGGAACAAGCACACGGTTCCTTCACAAACAGTTACACTTGACATCCAAGGCCACACCAAAACTCACTACCTCAGGGGACTCATATATACAGTGAAGGATTTCACTTCACAGCAATACGCGTTGGCAGAAAGCAATGTGTTTGTTTTTATTTCAGCATACAGACCGGATACGAATCATGTATCTACAACGGTACACTGGACAATATTAGAGAGTTTGCGCAACAGCGCCGTGGCGCTTTTTGGACATTGCGCGAACCGATGGCTGGGCGCTGATGCTCAGGTGGAGCTGGTGCCCCTGGCGCTCTACCATCCATAAAATTCTGGCATTCCCGACGAGCTGCGATCGCTAGATCGTACAGATTTGGGGCTAGTGTCGAGCAGAGGTGTCTAAAGGATTCGGCGGTGTCAAACACAGGAATTGACCACAGGTTTCTTAGTGACACAATTTATGAACTGCGCAACGCGAAAAAGCGCCAAGGCGCTCTGTGAGCGCTGTGGAGCGCCGTGGCGGTGTTGCGCAAACTCTCTAGTAAATCTGCTGATTCCCAGATAAGGGGCAGATGGCGCAGCTTGGTAGTATCCGTATATGTTTACTCTGACGCTTTCTGAATACATGGATAGGGTGATTGGGGAGGGGGAGGGGGAAGAGGGATGTAATGTGGTTTGAGGATACGGACAAGACGCGCCTACCGTCCAAATCAGGTACGTTAATCTCGACGCGATTTGTTTGGACGCCTTTGAACACGGATCAATGAACAAACAATCCGCTCCATTGACAAGTCAGGAACCTCAAGTTCAAGTGCTAGCCTCAAGGCAGAGGAGTGGAAGAAGAAGGGCGGATACATTGATCTATATGTCCAAATAGAGGGCAGATTTAGTGGAAATGTAATATCTGAAAAGCTCACACAGCATCAATGGGAACAAGGGCTGCAGGATCCTGCTTGGGCATCCCGATAACAATGTCCCATTAGATGTAGGTTACAAGGATCCAGGCTTGATCCCTGTATTGCAGTTGAGTCGTGCGGCAGACAATAGTGTAAGTACTATCGTCCGTTTGAGGACGGAACTCAAGATCCTTTGGTCTCGGCGCGACATACCCGATTTGGGTGTGTCACTTCCCATTTGAGTTCGGCGCCATCGCGTATACCTTACGCCTGTCGCTCCCTTCATCCTGTCCGTATCTTTCATTTATTCTTATTCTCTTCATCCTCGTCTGTATCGAAGACAGCCGGACAATCAGATGATCCCATCTAATTAAGGTACATTGCAGGCCCTATCTACTATACATATAACCCATGTACCTGCTACCTGATTCGGGGGTCCACCTCTCGAGCAGGTTTTCCTGCCGATACCACTCTTTCTCACTCAATTTCGCTCACGTCTATGTTGTCGTCTAAGCTTCTTACTACGAAGAATTTCGCTTTCGTTTCTACTCTTAGTGCTTCGCCGAGAAGCCTCCTTCACGTTGCTATCTCGTATCGTTCCCCTTCCCCCATCCTTCTCCCACCGCTCTAGGTCCTGGCAGCCTCACCGATTGGTGATCGGGCGCTTCACATACCCTCGAACCCCTGAGTGCGATCCCAATACCTTTACACTCTCTTCATCTGGAGCCCACCGCGAGGTAGGCTTCTTTCACTATTGTCTTTGGCTCTAAACCCGGACCATTACCTTCTTCGAGATTTTTCTCTTTCCCTCACTTATCCTGTCCCCATCGTCATCGTTCAACCACGCCTCCTAGACGGATAGCCAAGGCCGGTCTAGCATCAGCCTGCACCGACCAACTCATCCTCCCTTCTCACAACACTCCCCCTCCTTCCACACCAGTTCAAACGCGAGCTCGCGCAGGTTCGTTATATTCGCCTCAGCAATTCTTCTCGCCACCATCGTCGCCCAACTTCTCAGATTCCCATCGCTCGATCCGTTCCAGTCCACACACCCTACTTATCTTATTGCCCTAAGGTCTTCCCCCTTGATCTCCAATCCTCCAACTCGCCAGTTCAACCATACATCTGGCTTTTGCCCTCCGCCTATCAAACTCTTTCCCCACCTCCCTGGTCACCAAACTTCCCTGTCATGGCAGATACCATCACCCGTCGTGGCATGCATAGATGGTGCGAGACTTGTGCTCCTCAGTACGATGGAGTTCCAAAGGTCATCTCGGCGAGTACCTCAAGAATTTCTGGCCTGTCGCCACCTACCTCAAGTTGAAAAAACCGTTGGTCGGTGACAATTTCATATCTAACACATTCATCTTCGGTCTCCCCGTCTCCCAAATCGCCAAATTCACTCTTGTTTAGCGATACTGAAGCCTGATCACCACACCGACGATTCCTATGACTTCGATGATATCCACGATGCCGTCATCTACATCCTTTCATCAGGAACTGCATACAGGGAGACTGATGTGGCTGTCACAGCTGCTCTGCCTGCGTTGATCTGCTCTGAAGCTCTATCGCTCAATTGAATATGGTTTTTACCATGGGAATGGAGGCTTTTTAGAGGCTAGTACCTAGTATATAAGGACTGTTTATACAGGGCATGAGCGGAATTGTGGTTGGTATCATAGTCTAGGTACCGGTCCTCTACGTTTTCCGTGTTACAACATCGTTTGATAAACTCTATTCCACCATTCAGGGTTATATAGAATCGTGTAGAACCTGACGTTACCTGTCATGGCTTGACAACCGAAATTTAGGTGTGTGCGTCGCAAGTTTGGAACGGTCGCCAAGGTTTCCTTGTGACTCTAGGGCTTTACAAGGTAGAGTCCAAGCCATTGAGACTGTGAGCTTCGCTTTCTTATACCAGCTAGTGCACAAACCTTGGACGAGAATGTTTACCTGTATATATTCAGGTTTTTTGAAACACTGCTGGAACTAAACTGAGAGATTTTCACTTCAGATCGTCGGTTGATTGCGGAATCTGTATGAAAGCTGTCTGGCTATATATATATGGGAGGTGCGGAAATATTAGCCAATGCTTGTTTGTCATTTCAGGCATATGACCTCTGCAGTTCCGAGGCATTTCCCGTATTCACAAGGAGTTATGACGTGTGTCTGTATGTCCTGCCAAATAGACATTATCGAGCTGCAAGCACAAAGAAAAGATCCAAGTGTCTCAAAGTGCTGCGGTAGGTACTGCGAGAGGCCCCTGATTTCCTGTAGAGTAGTTTTCGCGCCGATGGTATCTTGATTTCGGACTTTATAATAATTGTTCGCTTTCCCGAATTAGGAGTACATATAAAATAAGCCTATAAGTATCGTTATGAAGAAAGCCTAGACTTGAGGACCAACATGCTCTCATTCTTCGACGTGGTGACAAGCTTTCTCCAGGGCATTCGTAACTACTTTTGTCCCCCTCACGCAGTGTCGCAACCTTGCGATGTTGAGATGTCGCAACCTCGTGACGCTGAGATGTCACAACCTCGTGACGCTGAGATGTCACAACCTGGCAAGGTTGAGGTTGGACATGAGGTCGTTGTGGTTGGATGTGAAGTGGCATCGCCGCCTCCGCAAAGTAAGTCTGTCGATTTAATTGTCAAGTTATATGGTCTAAAGATTGAATGCCTAGTCTCCTTGCCCAAGGAGAACCAGGATCTCTCTCAATCGCGGGAGAGTTACTTTGTTTCTTTGGCGACCTTCATATCGAAGACGCATCAGGTATATACCATATTGATCAGAGCTCTATAAGTAACTGACATCTATACAAGGATTTGCTGACAGGTGGTGGCCATTCCAATATTCGATGGACTGCATTTCTGGGTGCCTCCTGCTCCAAGACAAGATATGTTCCTGTCAGGGCATATCCGGAGGCAGACGAGGAGTGTACAATCGATACACTCTTTGCCCAGCATTACATTGATGGCTCAGAACCCTGGGTAACACGTCTTGGTGTGGTCGTTGAAAAGGAATCTTTAGAAGGGTTTTATATGGTAACAAGCCCCATCGTACGCAACATCTATCTTCGTCTAAGAACATTCATGTCTAATCCTGACTTTAGACGCTTCCAGGACTTGAGACCAACGCTATCATTCAGTGTTTGGTTGTGGCTGTCCCACTTGAAGCGACAGGGCTTCCAGGGTCGAAGGGGAATATTCTTATTGCTAAGGTTGATCGGGCAGGCCGAGTACTTGATATTGAGAGAAACGATTGGTTTGTTATTCAGAAGGAGCTTTTGACCTACTTTTCAGCTCCTGGTTACGGTATCTGATGTGATAGTTGCACCATAACATATAATACAGACCCCAAAATCATCACCTGCTGGGAATTGAGGTCGATTCAGAGTTCGATTCCAGGGTCAATTTTATCGCCGATTCTTGACCCAGAACTTCAGTTGTGAGTCGATCAGGATATTGACCAAGATAGGGGCAATGGATATGGGCTAGAGTCTGACTGGTGGTCACACTCGAAGCACATAAGCAATATGTGTCTAACACAACACACATAAACAATACCAAATAGTGTGTCATGGTATATATAGACCCAAATCCAACACTGCTTCAAGCTCACGTCTGTTCTTTCTCACACACTCACTATGTCGATAAATCTCTTCCACTATTCAAAAGCAGTAAATATCTCTCAATTTGTCCGTATCAGGACACATTGTGCATTGCCACCACTCCAACCAGCTTTACCAGTTCCTGCAGCTCGTGCGGGTCCTCTTTTTCTTTTAATCTCCCTTTTATCATTAATTTATCGGTTCTGTGCAATCTTCTACCATTTCATTCGCTTCTTATCACCACCCCACTCTCTTGAATCTTCACTTCCACCACAGAGCCCAATCCCTTTATCTCCATGTCCTGATGCTTTGCACTCAGCTCCGGCCTCCTTGTCCAGACCCCTTACCATTTACCATGAAGAATGGAAGGTGATTGCACCAATTTCCAATTCTATCCTTGGTGTTGGTTCCCATGTCGTCTTTTCTGGTCACTTACCTTGTAAAGAAGAGGAGCTAGATGGCGGAGATTCCGCAATCAGTGCATATGTCACCAGGCATGGAACGATTGTCCGTATCCATGCCTTCTACCAAGGCTGGGTATACTTCCAGCTAGATGTTCTTCGACAACCACCAAACATCAGGAATTGTCTTCTCATTGTCCCCCTTCATCACACGAAGCTGTCAAAGTGGGATAGGGTGAAATACTGGGCCAAGTACCCCTTTCTTCCTATTGAGTCATCAAATGACTGGTACGTGTCTTAAGTCATCATGTATTATGCATAGGCTAACCAATGCATAGGCATAGCATTCCCCGTCTCCATCCCCGTCTTGAACGGGACTACAACCCAGAAGATTACCAAGTTGGATTGATTGTGTAGTGCACTAGTCTTTGAATCGCATAGCCTTCTTCAGCCCAGGTTTGATTGAATGAGCTGAATATGTACATATCTGGTCCCTCTATCTTCAGCTACTCTTTCGATTTCATATATTGGTAGACGGTCATTCGTAATTATTTAAGTTGTATCAGTTGCAGTATCAAAGTCCAAGAAGCAGATTTTTCCCTCTGAGTAGCATAGAATGTTGCCAGGGCATCCATCTTCCAACCAGAAGGCATGAAGTGTTCACGGACCTTGGTGACGAATCCGGCATATGTGGTGAGGGCCTTTATCAAGGTGCAATTTTCATTTCACCACTGAGCAGCCACCAGCGCAACCATCTTCAACCCAATCATCATAATCTGAGCTGAGACCTTCCTTAAGGCCTACACCTTTATATACCAGACAAGTATATAGTCAAAAACCCCAGTACTTACTTATTGCTCTAATCAATCTTCTAGTGTTGATCCTCAACAAAATATGTGACAAATTTAAAGAATGTGTTGTGAGTAAGCATTGAGGCAAAGGATTGGGCACACGAGCCAACCAAATAGAATAGATAACACTAAAAGGGGAGAGGAATGATGGAAGAAGGAACAGGGACCAAATTGTCATATCCCCAAACCACCCAAGTCGATCTTAATGAACCAAACACCAGTCCTTGGTATAAAATGCCTCGGAACTTGCTGTGCAAAGCAGCGGCCCGCTACACACAGGTTCGTTTTGAATCAGTCCGAACCATGTTAGCCCTCACGGCTCTCAAGGATTGGCACATCACCGGGGTCGATGTCAAGACCGCATTCCTCTATGGGAAACTAGATGAGGAGATCTATATGCATCAACCCGAAGGCTTTGTCATGAAGGGCAAAGAGCACAAGGTGTACCGGCTCCTTCGTGCTATCTATGGTCTGAAGCAAGCGTCCCGTGCATGGTACATGGAACTTGCAAAGTCAATGAAGATTCTTGGCTTCAAACGACTATCGACCGATACCGGGATCTTCATCCTTCAGGATGGACATGGTGGCTTTGTCATCATGATTGCCTACGTCGATGATCTCATCTTCGCAGGTCCTAACAAGAGACTTGTCAATGCCAAGAAAGAGGTGTTCAAGCTCAAGTGGGAATGTCGAGACTTCGAAAATCCAACCGAGTTCTTACGAATGAGGATCAGACGTGACGGACAAAATATCCGTCTGGATCAATCTGCCTATCTGGGCACGGTCCTGGAACGTTTTGATATGAAGGATTGCCGACCGGCACCTACACCTATGGTCGAGGGTTATAGGCCTCTCGAACATACTGGACCCGTCGATACGAAACGACGCCACTACTTCCAGTTGATCATTGGATCTCTGCTCTACTTGATGCTGGGTACTCGCCCAGATATCGCCTACGCTGTTGTCAAGCTGTCTCAATTTGCAGCTAATCCTTCCGAGGAACACATCAGCAAGGCAAAGTACATATGCAGATACCTCCGAGGAACTATGGACTACGCTCTGGTTCTTGATGGCGCATCCCAAAATGGATTGATCGCCTACTCGGACTCTGATCACGCCGCAGATCTGGTTGCACGCCGATCTACGACTGGAAACATGGTGATGTTGGCAAACGCTAGCATTAGCTGGATTTCGCACGCTCAAAAGACTGTCGCTAATTCCTCCACCGAAGCCGAATACATGGCTGTGTCTGACTGTAGTCGACAGGTGATGTGGTTTAAGCACATGTTCAAAGAGCTTGGTATGCCGATCATCGTACCAATCCCTATCTGTTCCGACAACAACGGTGCTATATTCATCAGCAACAATCCTATTCAGGAACGTCGCATGAAGCACATCGATGTCAAGTTTCACTACATCCGTGAACTCATCGAGAATGGAGACATCGAAGTCTTGCGAGTTGATACCAACGACAATATCGCAGACATCTTCACCAAACCGTTGGGACGTGTGAAGTTTGAACACTTCAGGGGATTACTAGGACTTGAGTTCTACTCGTCTTAGTCCAATGAGTACACTCGTTAGGAGATGCACTCATTGAGGGGGAGTGTTGATCTTATCTTATGTAGATTAGATTCGACTCGCGACTCTCGCGACTCTCCGACTCGGACTATCTCCGACTCGGACTCTCCTAGATACATTCTAATGAGGCTATGCGATATCTACAGGATTCGTCATTCATTCGTCTTCACGACTCATACTGACTCATATGGATACTTATCACTCATGTGACTATTTACTCAGTCCTTACACAGCTCTATATTTAGTACGCTCTTTATGTATATAAGGACTCCTGTAGCTACCTCAATCCCTATCACTTTAACCTACCAGTTAAGCCTACAAGCTACTCGGTAAGACATCTACTCGCTAGTCGCAGTAGTGTTCTTCAGTGAAGTGCGTCGTGGAAAGCTTGCAGGCGTAAGCCCCATATGTGATATGGGTGCCTGCAGCCGGGGCTCTCTCGCCATGGCTGGGAGCCAGCCAGTGGCGATGCACCTAGCCATGTCACAGCCACTTTGCATTCGCGCTTCCCCTGGACAATAGGGGCTTCGCCCCAATTATTCTCTAATCCTTCGGACCTTCGGCGCCCCAGCTAGCTTCAGGCCAGCGTAACCTCGATACTATAACCACCAGCCTCCGACATTATCCATGGGCCTCATTGTCGGTCCCAGCTCGCTGCTCGTGCCATGTTTTAGCAGAGTGCAGTCATGCAAATCCACGTGAGCAATACTCGGGTGGGTGAGAGGTGCGCTATGTGTTATTTGGCGTGTTCGAGAGAACTAACGATGCACCAACAGGCTCAGCCGCCACGAAGCATGGTCGACTTGCAACAGCTATGAACGCGACCACCAAGGTGTTTGCATAACCATCTCATCGTAGGTACCTCCGCTTCTGCAACGAATTGCGACCCACGAACTAATGCAATGTCGACAGTCACTTTAGCAATGCTGCAAGGATACACCTCAGGGACAACATCATCGCTGCCTTAGCACTAAACCCAAACCGACAGCCCTCACCCTCCAACCACTGGCCTAACCCGTCCTCCTTTGTTTCAAATATATTGTACCTTGCTGTCGCTGAAGAATACCATCATTATCATGTATTATTGGCATTAGCTACTATATTCAATACATTCTGGTTCTAATAAACCACCTGAATAATCCGAATCCCAGAGCGAGAAAATGACCCTACAATCTGAATGTACCATGCACCCACCCAAATGTTAACCAAGAGTTCTACATTGGGTACGAGAGAGAGAGCTGATGACTCGCAGCAAGAGGTCCAAGGGGGACAACCGTTGAATCACTGCTTGGGATAGCCCACGGCCACACCTGTCCCAGGTTAACCTGGGACAGGCAAATTGGCTGATGGAAAGTGATCCCGCCCCTGACCCGGGTGATCCCACGGCATATATCTGGCGATCTGCGATGGGATCATCTCAGATGATGCTCCCTCAACTGGCGGTGTAGTGGGACGTTGTACAAGGATAGTGGATTTGGTCTTCACCAATGGAAAGCGACGAGGATCCGCTCAAGGACATGGCTGGTTGGTCTGACCGACGTTCTCAAGCCTCCAATCTGCCTATGGCCTGGCCAAAGAAGAAGGGGATGCCTAGTCCAGCCGGTTCAGGCGGTCGTCAGAGCTTCTCTAGCTCCCCCAGTCGTCTCAGTGTTGGCAACAACGGTTCCAACTTCTCGATGGAAGTCACCAGCCCTACAGAAGTCGCTTTACTGAGAACACCGTTGCACCTACGAGGCTCTGTATCTTCAGGCGAGTCGATTCAGAATCGTCGTTCTGGTGATTCGTCGGTTTACAGCCGTTCAACCGCATCGACTGTCAGTTGCCAGTGACACCCCAGAACGAGGCTCGGGTTCTCAACCATGTCTCATCCTCGACTGCCCATGGCAACAAAAACAAGACACTGCCACCTCTCCCTGGTGTTTCGAAAAAGACCTGTTTAAAAGCAAGCTCAAGGGCAGCAAGCTTGCTATCCCCCATACATGAACACGTCCTCTTCTTCAACCAAAGCTCCACTCCCTTCCACACTGTCAACACCTCTTCATCCGTTGCAGCTGCCTGGTTAATCTCGCGCTGGAGCCTGATGTGATCAACTTGCCATTCCTGTCCCTTCACCTTTGTGTTCTGCCCTTCACTCATCTTCTTCACAAGGCAACATTGTCACCTCGCTGACCAGCCTAACCAATCCCACCCTGAGCAAGCATCGCCTGCGTATTGGCGATGGTATGGTCTACAAGCGATCCTTTGCCTCTAGATTCCAACTCTATGGGTATGCCTTTGATTGGCGGATCCTGCGATCCTCCGAGAGCCTTGTATATTTGTGTACCCTCTGTATTCATACCTTATGGTTGAGTAGCTGCTTCCCCAGGTTATTCCATTTCTGTATTGGTTGGTTTTGTCCTCATGTATTTGGAACTCTTGGGGGTTCACATTAATGTTCATTATTGAGTCTGATGAAATCCGAGATGTAGAAGAAAGCAGCACAAATAGATGATGAATCACGACTAAAGAGCTACGAGGAATAAGAAAGAACAGGAATTTTGAGAAGAATGGAAGTCGTTCAAGGTGTACTTATGGGTGTGTGCACATATTTACTGCAATGGACATCATCAAAACACAAGATGATGGGATGAACATATGAAACAGAAGGAGGGGCATATAAACAATGCACAATGAGAAGCATGTAAATCAATAACCAAAGTGGACATACGGAACCCAAGCCAGTAGTGAATTATCTGAGTTGTCGAGACGCCCTCGCAGCCGTTGGACTGCATGGTGTAGAGCATGTGCAGAAATGGACCCGTCAACAGAACCACCACTTCCTTCCACCCTACGACTGAAAAGGTAATTGTAGAAGTCGTTTGCGACATCTGGTGCATTTCCATCACCAATTGACCACATGGTAGCCACGATTCGACGGTATCCTGCAGCAAGCATCCCAGCTGCAAGATGGACAGCTTCGTCAGAGAGCTTCTCGTCACCAGTACTTGTCTGACAGGCTGAGAGAAAGGCAAGATCAGCATTCTTGACATCCCTCTGAATGATGTCAGCAAGCTTGAGGGAACCATTGTCAAAGCAGAATTGACTATCAAGTGGCTTGGCTGCATTTTGTGATGCATGACAAGCAAGGTGAATGCTGCTGTAGTGCTCCATGTACTGGAGACATTCAGCAACAGTAAGGGTGCTTCCTTGGAGCATAGCTGCCCTGGCTCCATTCTGTGCAGCCATTTTGAAGATTGATTGGACCTCTTTTGTGGTTCCAGGGATTGGTAAAGTACCTGGTGCATTTGGCTGGCTGGTCAGGAATAATCCCGATGCACCCTTACCAATCTGTCGATGGTTCTTGACTCTGTCAGCAAGAGCGGTGACAGTCGGAATATATGATGAGACGGCATAATCCAGCACACGGTCTGAATGTATGCCTGCTGCATGAATGGGAAGGAAGGATAGAGGACCTGTTGGACACCACCAGATCCTTGGCATGGCATTTCCAGATGATGGATCCACTCTCTATTCAAGTTGTCAAGATCTGCAGGTCAGAAGGATACTGAATGCTCACTGAGAACCCCAATGCATTCAGTATTGGGCTCAACACCTCGTGCCATAGATCTCGAAGGATCTCGCGGACCACTTGACTCTGTGTTGTTTTGTCTTTGGGACGCCTGACACCTCTCCCTGAGGCATCTTCATCTGTAGTCTCTTGAACTTCTCGCATGCGGAGATGTTTACTTTCCAGGTTGGCCTTCAAATCACCTCGATACCTGTTGGCTTTCTCCAGGGAGAAATTGGGTAGTGGGATATGGAGGGGCTCGTCTAATCCAGCCAAAAGCGCAATTGCATCGCACCGCTGCTTATCAACATTGATGATGACAACAGGACCTGATGGTGGGAGATGTTGAAGCAGGGATGAACAGGGCAATGGCAGGAGGAAGGACTCAAAGCCAGGAATGGATCTCACTGTTTTGAGGAGATCATCCCACTGTCTTGCAAGCTTCAAATGGGCCCTAGCTTCATCCTCCAGCGAGATGTTCTCCAACATGGGCAAGTTGATATGTGACTGACCCCGAGATGACCCAGTAGTTTCAAGCTGCTTTGAGACATCTGCCACACTCTGTGCAAGTTGGCTGTTGTGGAGGCGCAAATCATCAATGGGTGTCCGAAGATTGCTCAGTTGGCTCCAGACAACACAACGACCTTGTTCAAGCCATTCAAGAGCTTTGTCTGGTCGCCTAAGTGAGAATGCAGCTGATGCAGCCTCGAGAGCTATCCCACAAAGATCTTGAAGCTGGGAATAGCGACCTTGGACACTTTCTTCAAGGCCTGCTATCAAGGCAATCAATGCCAAAGCTGTATCAAAGGCATGCAGGGTGTCAATGGACTCTGGGTGATGTTGATTGAGAAGCTGTGCCCAGATTCTGGCTGCTTTTAGCCGGTCTTGTGGAGGGCCAAAGCTACTGGTCGCTGCGGATTTATAACTGGAGATGCTGGCAACAAGATCCTTGCCACTATGAGTGCGCTCAAAGCGACAAAGGAATGAGCTTCCAAGGTTGCTGAGGCAACCTGGAAGGTTGGCATGGCCCTCAGGAGTGAGTTGTGCCGCTCTGTGCTGGGCTGAGATGGCTTCAGCAATGTCTGAAAGATCCCCAGTGCACTTGAAGCGACAAAGGAATGAGCTTCCAAAGTTGCTGAGGCGAGCTGGCAGGTCAGCATGGCCCTCAGGAGTGAGCTGCACTGCTCTGTGCTGGGCTGAGATGGCTTCAGCAATGTCTGAAAGATCCCCAGTGTTCTCGAAGCAACAAAGGAACGAGTTGCCAAGGTTGTTGAGGCGAGCTGGCAGGTTGGCATGGCCCTCAGGAGTGAGCTGCACCGCTCTGTGCTGGGCTGAGATGGCTTCAGCAATGTCTGAAAGATCCCCAGTGCGCGCGAAGCGACGCTGGAAGGAGTTTCCAAGGTTGTTGAGGTGAGCTGGCAGGTTGGCATGGCCCTCAGGATTAAGCTGCACTGCTCTGCGCTGGGCTGAGATGGCTTCAGCAATGTCTGAAAGATCCCCAGTGCGCTCAAAGCGACGCTGGAATGAGCTTCCAAGGTTGCTGAGGCAACCTGCCAGGTTGGCATGGCTCTCAGGCATGAGCTGCACTGCTCTGTGCTGGGCTGAGATAGCTTCAGCAATGTCTGAAAGATCCCCAGTGCGCTCAAAGCGACAAAGGAACGAGCTTCCAAGGTTGTTGAGGCAAGCTGGCAGGTTGGCATGGCCCTCAGGCGTGAGCTGCACTGCTCTGCACTGGGCTGAGATGGCTTCAGCAATGTCTGAAAGATCCCCAGTGTGATCAAAGCGACTCCGGAACGAGCTTCCAAGGTTGTTGAGGCGAGCTGGCAGGTTGGCATGGCCCTCAGGAGTGAGCTGCACTGCTCTGCACTGGGCTGAGATGGCTTCAGCAATGTCTGAAAGATCCCCAGTGCACTTGAAGCGACACTGGAACGATCTTCCAAGGTTGTTGAGATAGCCTGGCAGTTCGGCATGGCCCTCAGGTATTAGAATACAATGCGCATGTCATGTACATACGGTTCCACTCTATCTCCCTTGTATTCTCTTTGCTCTTGTTCAACGAACAATAGCCGGTCTATATTTAGAACAATGGACTCTCACTACTACATTGTACTATATCGTTCTATTGTTCTCCCTTGTTACTTATTGTTCTCTTATTTATGGACAACTCTATTGTACTCTTAAGCTATTGTACTTACACGTATATAAGTAGCTACTGCAAGTGACTAGTTCCTTATCGAACTATCTCCCACTTGCAGGTACGTCTCAGAGCATGTCTTTTCTTTATTCTCTCTAATCTTATCGAACTATCTCCCACTTGCAGTGTGATCTATTTGAGGTTTTAATAGGTTATGAGCCCCGGAGCACAGTGCTAAAGACTAGTCATCAACACACAGCTACCACTCAACCTTTCCTCTCTAACGTTCGGTCAAGCCTACCCTTGGTAGCATCGTCTTTCGACATCACTGTCCACTGACACGGTACAGAGCACCCAGCTTGTCTCACAACTACACTTGTGGTTGCTTGAACAGCTATTCTATCTCTTCACCTCTTCACACGGACGGCTTCGTCCCCCTTCTCGTTTATCTCACACGTCCTTCGCACGGCGTTCGCCACATTGGGAGTACTCTCCCTTTAGAACACTGAACGTATCCGGACTGGTCCTGATCCTTACTGGGAAAAGGTTACCGCGAGAGGTTGAGAACACTAGGTTCAAAAAACCACGTAGGAGATAGCAGACCACCAACAACATTGCATCTCGAGCGAGAGAGTTGGAGAACGGTGCAACACCCGGGGTCTTATATATATAACTACAGAAACGTATAAGCCACTACATACTTCACGTTCGCTTGCCCACGTGCACATTGCTTTACCTTACCGTTTTGCTTTTGAACCCTTTTTACTACCTACGCTCATACCATGTCGACGACCATCGTCAACCCTCTTTCTCCTGCAACCGTCACTCGATGGAAGCAGAACGTGATCAACCACGCACTCACTATCAATGCTCGCGACATCCTGTCCGGCAAAGAAAGGGTGCCAGATCGCGATTCATCTGACAAAGATGAGAGAAAGGCATGGGACAGTTATCGGAAAAGGCAGACGGCCCTCGCAGGCTTCATCCGCCAGAATCTTGACAGTGCTCAAACTGACTCGATTCTCCGAGACATCGAGGACGACTCTGACCCAAAGGCTCAGTACGACGCCCTTCTAAAGTACTACCAACCCCAGACCGCTCAGTCCCGCACTGCAGCCTTCCAAGAACTCCTCACTGCTCGCAAGACAGATGACGAGTCCTACAGCGATTTTGGTTTGCGCATCATTGCCCTCGGCCAGCAGATCAAAGACAGGCTCCCCACTCTCCACAAATACACCAAGGAGACTACATACGCCAACAACGTCACAGCAGGAACTGCCTCTGGCGGCCCTTCCACTGGACAAATGTCGATCATGCTCACACCATCTGAGTTCAAGGAGTTCTACTCTGTCTACGATGTTATCCATGACATCATGTCTGCTGTTGCCATTATGGGTCTTCCCCATGATGAAGACTCCAAATACCTTCGCAACACGCTCACCCACCTCGACACCGTCAAGGGTCCTGACCAGATCCTTGATCATCTCCGCACTGCTGATGTTTCTCGCAAGAACGACGAACTTGCTGAAGAAGCTGCCAACGCTGCCTCCGGCCCTTCAAAGAAGAAGAAGTCTCCTAACAGGAGGAAGAAATCTTCCAAAGCTCTCGCCTCATCGTCTTCGACTCCATCTGAGAAGAAGAAGTACAGGTTCACCTGCAAGGAGCATGGTGATAACAACTCGCACGATGACGACCATTGTATTGCGCAGTTGAGAGAGAAGAGCAAGAAGAGGAGCAAGGCCAACGTCGCACAGGAGGATTCAGACTCTGACGACGAACTGGATGCCGACCAACAGGCCTTGATGGCTGGAGTTGCACACATCGCAAGTAAACCCCAACTTCGTACTCGAAACATGACTGCTGACAGCTCGTGGAATACAGACTCGGGTGCTACCTCACATATGACCCCACACCTCAACTGGATGCGCAACATGAAGAAATGCAAGATACCCATCACACTCGCAAATGATCATGTAGTTTATGCACGGGGTCGAGGCAACGTTGTATTTAAACCCTCAGGCAACCGAGAGTCTGTCATCTTCGATAATGTACTATATGTCCCATCGCTCCGAAACAATCTATTTTCCATTCTCTACGCTGTCAAAAGGAACAGAGCCCGAGTCGTGATAGAAGGCGATTCACTCGACTTCTCAAAAAACGGGAAAGAACTCTTCACTGCCAGCATCATAGGCACTACAGGCACACTTGACGGCACCACACTGGGGAATAACGAGCAGGCATTTGTCGTTGCAGCAGACAAGTCCATTTGGCACGAGCGACTAGGGCACATTGGGAAAGACCGTCTCGACAGGCTTCTTTCACAGAACCTTGCAGATGGCATTGTGGTCAAACCAGGGACGGAAGTCAACGACTTCTGCGAAGCATGCATAGCAGGAAAGCAGCATCGCCTGCCATTCCCAAAGGTATCCCAGAACCGCTCCACCGAGCTCCTTGAACGGGCACACAGTGACCTCCACGGTCCTCTTCCTCGAACCATCGATGGCTATCTCTATTGGATCACATTCACAGATGAGAGCAGCCGGATAAAGGGGGTGTACAACCTTAAGAAGAAGAGTGAGGCCTTTGCGCGATTCAAGGAATGGGTTGCTGAAGTGGAGTTGGCAACAGGCAAAAAGCTTAAGGAATTTATGGAGGACAAAGGAGGTGAATTCATGTCAAAGGAATGGGACGAATGGATGAAGGCACGGGGTATCAAACGACGCCACACAGTCAAAGGTACTCCTCAACAGAACGGCATCGCAGAACGACTCAACCACACTCTAGCTGAGGGGGTGGTCGCCATGCTCAATCACGCAGGACTGCCAGTTAGTTGGTGGAAAACCGCTGTCCTCTACTACACCGAAATCCTGAACGTTACCCCAACATCATCTATTGCTGAGAAAACCTCACACGAAGTCTGGAATGGACGGAAACCCGATCTCTCTATGTTCAGAGTATACGGGTGCAGAGCATGGGTAAACATTGCACGGAAAGATCGCAAAAACCTTGACTCCCATACACGACCCTGCATCTTCATTGGGTTCGCAAAGGGATATAAGGGATGGCTATGCTATGACCCAGTAAGCCGCAAGGAGATTATCTCTCGCGATGTTATCTTCGATGAACGCTCTTTCCCTGGTCTATCAACTAAGAACAAAAAGGTTGACGTTCCACCTGCCAAGTTTTCCGACCTCTGGTTTCACAAAGACGATAGCAATGACAATGACGAACATCAGTCTCCCAGTGACCAACATCCTCCTGCCACTCCTCCTGCCCCTGACTCATCAGATTCAGACGACGACAGCTCAGATGACGATGACGAACACCCAGAGCATAATGTTCCTAAGACACCACCTCCACGGCCAAGAGACCCTACAGACATAAAGGCTCCCAAGAAAGGCAAGGATCAATGGTTTACTCCTTCGGAAGGTGCATCTCCAACACCAAAGGCGAAAAGTGTCCCAGCGCCTAAAGACAAGACACCTGTACCTGCCCAACAACGGGCACCTACTCCGCCACCAACGGCGACTCCTACTCCTGCACCACTGCAGAAGAAGACGGCAGCTCCCAGGCAACCAAAACCTGCAGCGCCAAAATCCAACCCAAACAAGCCTTTTGTACCTGCCCAAGGCGATCGTCCCATCCGATCCAAGAAGGTCTCAGACTACTCTCAAACCGCGGGAGGAGGCAAACGTCGAACAACAGCACCTGTGGCGAGACGAGGGGAAAGCAGCAGGCAAATGATACCGGCTGAGGAAGATGCAACTACAACAGTCATTGGAACATCTGGAATTCGTTCTATACCAGATCGAGGGGGTGCACAAAATATCACTCCGGCACCTTCACGCATTCCAACTCCAATATCCTCACGAGCACCATCACGAGCACCAGCTCCAAGCCCTGCAACTACACCTGCTTCACGACCAGGCAGCTATGGCATTATGGACATTCGATCACCCTCAAATCCCAATCCAACCATCTTTGCCCATCTCCCTGCCAACTCAGGAGATCTCAACTACTCCCCTGCATCAGGAAATCGATATGCACCACTCACTGCAAATGATATGCCAGACGACGACGAAGAACCCACTCTTCAGTCAGCACTCCTTGCCACACCAGTCATGGAATCTGTGTTCCAAATCTATGGAATAGCAGATGACCAAATTCCTGTACCGATGGGATATGAAATGGCATTTGAGATTGCAAGCGAGAAAGCTTTTGGGGCTGCAACGAGACCAGGAGATGCTCCACGCAACTTCAGGGAAGCCTTATCAAGGCCAGATGCTGAACAATGGAGAGCTGCAGCCCAAGCTGAGATCGATGCCCTTACTGAGAATGGCACATGGGAACTGGTGAACCTCCCTGACGGACGCAAGCCCATTGGCTCCCGATGGGTCTTCCTGATCAAACGAGACGCAGACGGGAAAATCGAGCGCTACAAAGCACGATTGGTTGGACAAGGTTACGGTCAATCCCATGGCATTGACTATGACGAAGTCTTTGCCCCTACTACGCGACTTGCATCGATCCGTACTATACTGGCACATGCAGCCATAAACGGCGATCACATCGAGTCCATAGACATTTCCAATGCTTACCTCAATGGCAAGATCGAGGACGAATACGAAGTCTACATGAAGCAACCTGAAGGATTTGAGGTACCTCATCCTGATGGAGGACAATGGGTTTGCAAGCTGAAGAAGGGACTATACGGGCTAAAACAAAGTGGACGCCTTTGGTACCAAAAGCTAGCTGACGAACTTGAACACATTGGCTTCACACAACTTCTCTCCGATCCAAGCATCTACGTATGGGCAAAAGACGGCATCCGCATCACACTCCCTGTTTTCGTCGACGACATTACCATTACGTCCAAGTCAAAGAAAAAGATTGCAGGAGTCAAAGCATCGCTGGCAAAAGTCTTCAAGCTTAAGGATCTCGGCCCAACCACATATCTCCTTGGCATAAAAGTCGAGTACAACCGAGCTGACAAAGTGCTCTGCCTCTCCCAAACACAATACATTGTCGACATGCTTGCTCGCTTCCACCTTTCAGACTGCAAACCAGTCACTACACCAATGGAACCTGGAGTCATCCTCAACAGGAGTCTATCCCCAGTTACCAATGCCGAGAAGGAGGATATGCGCAATGTTCCCTACATGAACGCAGTTGGTGCCCTAATGTACCTTGCAATTGGCACTCACCCCGACATTGCATACTCAGTGTCCAAACTTGCCCAGTTCAACTCCTGCCCAGGGATCGCACATTGGAAAGCCGTCAAGCACTTGTTCCGCTACCTTCAAGGAACGAAGGACCTAAAGCTCACCTACAGAACCTCTTCTGAACATGTCCTTACATCCGAACTGTTCCAAACGTACAGCGACGCAGACTATGGAGGATGCCTTGACACTCGCAAGTCCACCAGCGGCTTTGTGATGAAGATGGGCACTGGAGCGATCAGTTGGTCTTCCAAGAAGCAAGCCACCATTGCAAACTCGTCAACCGAAGCTGAATACATCTCAGCATCATCTGCAGGACGCGAAGTCATCTGGATGCGTAGTCTGCTAGGAGAACTCGGACTGAAATTGGACAAACCTTCACCTCTCATGGTTGACAACCAATCGGCACTCAAAGTCCTTAAGAATCCCGAGCACCATAGCAAGATGAAGCACATCGACATCAAAATGCATTGGATTAGACAAGAAATTCGTCGCCGCAACATCGAAGTCCACTTCCTTCCTACAGGCGATATGGTTGCGGACATCCTCACCAAACCTCTTCCTCGACTCGCAGTCGAACGTCACCGTTTGGCTCTCGGACTCATGTAGTCCATGGACATTGCATTGAGGGGGTGTATTAGAATACAATGCGCATGTCATGTACATACGGTTCCACTCTATCTCCCTTGTATTCTCTTTGCTCTTGTTCAACGAACAATAGCCGGTCTATATTTAGAACAATGGACTCTCACTACTACATTGTACTATATCGTTCTATTGTTCTCCCTTGTTACTTATTGTTCTCTTATTTATGGACAACTCTATTGTACTCTTAAGCTATTGTACTTACACGTATATAAGTAGCTACTGCAAGTGACTAGTTCCTTATCGAACTATCTCCCACTTGCAGGTACGTCTCAGAGCATGTCTTTTCTTTATTCTCTCTAATCTTATCGAACTATCTCCCACTTGCAGTGTGATCTATTTGAGGTTTTAATATCAGGAGTGAGCTGCACTGCTCTGTGCTGGGCTGAGATGGCTTCAGCAATATCAGAAAGATCCCCAGTGTGCTCAAAGCGGCACTGGAAGGAGTTTCCAAGGTTGTTGAGGTGAGCTGGCAGGTTGGCATGGCCCTTAGGATTAAGCTGCACTGCTCTGCGCTGGGCTGAGATGGCTTCAGCAATGTCTGCAAGATCCCCAGCATGCTCAAAGCGATGCTGGAACGAGGTTCCGAGGTTGCTGAGGCAACCTGGCTAGACTGGCCACGGTCAGGTTCGCGAACCGGCCGAACCCGAACCGGACCCCGGACCGAACCTAAGGTTCGGGTTCAAGGTTCGGGCCTTGGGTGAACCGAACCTTTCTGTGCCAAGAAAGGTTCAACACCCATGAGAAATGGCCCTAATCATACCAAATAGTTCAGTAACTCCTTTTCTAAATCAAAAAGTGCAATATAGAGTGAAGGGAGCAATGGGAATTCAAAGTAAACACACGGCAAGTACAGTGGCAGCTGTGCCAAGACTGCCACATCACATCCCCTAAGCCCACCCAAACAGTGAATAGCTTCATGAATACTTGACCATTAGGGCTGGGTGTAGGTGCGTTCGAAAGCGACAGATTGTAGCTTCCGAATGATCCACACTTTATAGTATTCTCGAAACAGGATAGCTGTGATTGACATCAATACATTTACTCAGCATATGTTTTCACTGTTTGCGGGCGCTTCACGCCATTTCGTATTCATTAGGGGTGCAAATTGAATGCTTGGATAGCGGTGGCTTGTACGTTTTGAATAATATATTTTGTGCTCCGATCCGATCCAAAGTGAGCCCGCAATTGCTCAGCCACGGTGAGCAGGTTTGGTCACCGGGACTGGCACTTTTTTGAGCGCTTATTTCGAGAGTTGCCTTTTTTGGGCAGGAACCGCGGTTCGAACCGAACCGGACCCCGAACCTTGGACCTTCTGCGAGGTTCGAGGTTCGGGCTGGTCCTGAACCGGACCTAAGGTTCAGGTTCAGGTTCGGGCAATGACCCCCCGAACCCGAACCGAACCTGACCGTGGCCAGTCTAAACCTGGCAGGTTGACATGGCCCTTGGGAGTCAGCTGCACCACTCTATGCAGTACTGCTATAGCTTCAGTGACAGTTTCAAGGTCTCCTGTCCTTTCATATTCCCTCAACAAGCCCACTCCACTGTTGTTCAAAGTGTTGATATCTGCGTGAAAATCATTCATAAACCTCTGCTTCTATTAGTCCCAGTGGCTCACTCACCTTCAATCAGCAGATTTGTATCCAATGGTATTTTCACTTTCCATGACATAATCAAATGCCTGCTTTCCCCATACATTTGGATGCTCTGGGTGTTCCCTAAGTATATCCAATATTCAATATTGTTTGCTTTCGCATTCATGGTTAAGCACTTACCGTGCTCTGAGTGCATGTGTGCTGATCGCATTGTAGTGCGATCTAGATGCGCAAAAGCAACATCTTTGCCATCTTCGCTCTTTGCAACACAGTCGATTCCAGCCACTCCTGCAGGTCTTTCACCACATCTTAGCCGTGATGTCTAGTTGGCAATGAGGTGGTGAAAACTCACAACCTAATGAAGTCTGTCATGTCCCACTGCTGCCCTGAAGTGCCATTCGTAAGGGTATAGCATATTCCTTCCTCCGAGTCTGGTATACCAAATACCCAGAGTTCCGTCAAGACCAATGGCTGTCTATTGTCACCAGCCATGTCGGTGCACTCAAGCACGATATCTGGGCAAAAAATTATTAGTTGAAGTTGGGATAGCCATTTATATCATAACTTTTCGCACCTGTCAGATAAAGTTCGCTAAAAGCCGGGAGTCAATGTAATGTCAATATCGCTTTGAGCTGACATATCACTTACCTAAAGTTACCTTTCGCCACTTGCATGCTCAGGAACCAGTAAGCTACTGTTCAACTCTTCAGTCACTGCATATTAAATAGACAGTGGTGTCAAACCTCTCTTCGCCCATGGTGATTTCGATGGAGGTCTTGATTTGTGTAAGGGCAAATATGAGTTCAGATAAGGGGGAAAGATCGAGTACCATACATACTGTTTTATATAGCAGGAGGCAAGGGATGAGCGGACGGGCGTCTATTTGGATAGGCAGTGGGCACGGCTCACACGTGTGTGCACCATGCAACGATTCAGCCACAGCCTGCACCTATATATAAACGCAGAGGCTTCTAGCATTCGATTCACACACCCTTTCTGCACCACCATCATCTTGTGGCATGGCTCCATTAGGCGCTATGAATCCGCTTAGGGATCGCACCACCTACACACTGCTAACACACCATATAGATGCTGACTTGTGTGAAATGAACGACCCAACAACGCAAGATGCTGTGTTCGACGTCTACAGCTAGATAGATATCCGAAAGACGAATGCACTGCATACGCATTCGCACAGTTTTGCGGCGTAAAAGGAGTCCTTAAGCCATTCTCGTTGGCCGCTGCCATATGATTCTTCGCTTAAAATCCGATCTTCGTACACCGATTCCATCTCGCAGCTTCTTATACGAATTGAGCGTTCACGGGCGTCTCTGCGACGCTGATACCACCCAACGTGAGGCTGGGAAGATCTTGGACATGCAAGCAAACTCGATTAGGGTAAAACCCGTCTTCATTCCGAATCCGTTCCCATCGAAAAGCAACCAAGTGAAGTCCGATTACTAGTACTACCGTCTGTTCCACACCCTCCTGCCGTTCATGGACCTGCTCCAGATCTACGGAGCTCTATATTGTCCCATACACACCGAATCCTTACCCTCCACGGTCGCATGGCCGGCTCACAGTACATGTGTCATTATTCACTAGTCGCCTCCTCCACTGTGTGGTCCCAATGGCACTGTACCTTGCCTTGCGGTGCTGGCGTCGAAGACGAGAGCAGATGTGGGATGACACCCGCAGACGATCGAGGTCGTGACGGCGGCGGAGGAGGCGAGAGAAAGGGTTAGAGCTAGACGAGAGTGAAGGGTAGTGTACACTGTAATACATAGGGAGGACAGGCACTAATAGTGATCGAACCATGAGAGCGGACCCAGATACCAGCGGCGATAGTTGACAGATGAGTGACAATAACCAACTTCATTAAATGCACGCCACTGATCGATGGTCGAGGCCCAGTGAAAATGTGTTCCTTACACGGCGGACAGAACAGAACAGAGTCATCTGAAGCGGTCGGATGTCCGAACGAGGATTCGGAATCGCCTGCACATATCGAAGCACATCAGAGGACACTTCCTCTGTGGCAAGTGGACAGACGCTTGTGATGCTTGTGCACTAATGTGATGGGAGATGGGGAGCGGATCACGATGCGCGCGCTTGAAGAATCGTTCTTGATTCCGCACCACCACTTTCCCCGCTGAGTTCCTCCCGCGACTCTTCTCGCTCAGCGAAGTACGCTCCGCGTGAAAAAGCCACAGATGGCCAATTCCTGTCTTGAAAGCTTTGAGCGACGTCGAGTCGTGTCTCGTGTCGCGAATTGTAGGAACGGAAGGGGGCGCGATTGGCGTATCGTTTGCGGTAGGTATGAGCTTCACGCGTGATAATTGTGAATCTTCTGACCTTTGAATGCATCAGCAGATTGTGTCAGAGCGCTTTTCCGCCATCTCTTTCCAAGTACCCTCACCTTTTCACGCCAAAACATAATAACGGTCAGTCGAACCCCTTGATGCAGATGTTCTTTTCTTATGATTGTCCTTAGTTCGCGCTATGTTTTTGGAGGGAATATGGGGAGAAAGGGAAAGGCGAGGGGATTTATGCTCACTTGGATGGTATCTCCGGTGAGTAATCTGAGATTCTGACCTCAACAGCCGTTATGCTCACATAGAAATTCTTTAGGCGCCCTGTGGCTGTCGGGAGCATTGCGTGAAAGGCTGTCATCCCTCACCCCAACCACCAAAGCACCCATGGCTTGGAAGCGCTCTGGGCTCAGGCGCCTTGACCAGTCTCAGCGGGTCGCTCATCGTTGGTCTCCGTCTATCCCTGTGGAGGAATATATTCAAGAGGTTCAGATCGACTGTCGTATTTCGCAGCATCGTCGCCCTTTTCGCGTCAGGTAGGGTTGCCGATTCCCCACAGTTCCCTGGCCCCTGCCTCGCCCACCCTTCAACGCCCTCGTGTTCCTCTGCAACCGGCGGGAACCGAGTCTAGTTCTATCACCTTGCGTGAATGTATGGCTCTCGGCCGTCTGAACCAACTCCGGTTTATCATTCTTGCATGCCCGTTGGTAATTCCATTTTGTCGAAATAGGGTGGACCCCGAATCCGACCTTCGGTTCGATGGAGATTGCCTACGCCTGCTGGAGTGCTTGGGCGTTGACGACGTCGTCACACAACGTGTTGAACACTTGCTCAAATGTCTCACCACCATTAGGTGCGCCCCGCAGTGTGCACCCTCGTTTCGCGTTTATCTAACTTTTTATCGCAGTCTGCCTTCATGGCAACGATTCGACGTCCAAGGGACTATCGTTGACTAACGCTAACCCATGCGTCAAGGCGTAAGCTGGTCGCTCTAAAGGCTGACCCGAGCATTCGTGGCGTATTCTCCAAGGAGTATTCAAATGCCTCGACATGGATCGTCGACGACGATGGGTCTCGGAATCGCGTTCGGTAGGTCGGGTGAAAGAAATAACATCTTAATTACGTCGATTGATGTCTCCTCTCCCAGGGCCGCCTCGGTCAACATGGCTTCAACTCATGCACATGCCTTGCGGCAACGGAAGGGAGCCTAAAGTTGCAGCTGACTACAGTCATCATCATTGGTGTCATTCACGGCCTATTCTCTACGACCTGCCCGAATACCTCCACGTGGATTATCGACGACGATGGATCTCGTAATAGAGGCCAAAGAGTAAGGCAAAACTCCTTTCTTCCTCTTATTAATTTCTTGAATGTCTCCTCTCTCAAGCCCGTGCCGGCCAATTTGGGTTTGATTCTTGCCTCGCCCCGATGGCAGGGGGCCCCAAGTCGCAGCTGACAACCATCGTCGTCACCGGTGCATGTTACGCGTAATCCCAATTGATCTCCCTTACCACACGTTCAGGTTCAATGGTTTTGGTTCAAGTTAGGCCAAACGCCGTCGAGAGTTTACTGAGGTGGACCTTGGCTCCAAAGTTGAAACAAGTCAAAATTTCCAGTCTTGGATGGCCAAATAACCAGTAAGTATCATCATGCGTTTTGCACCTTCTAGGCTCTAACGGGCTAAATAGGCATGATATCGAAAAGTCTAGATGGGTAGCGTTGTCAGAGGCTATGTGGGCACAGCTTGGAGTCAGATTGGTCGATTGGAAGGGCGTGTGGTGGACTCCCCGCCCCAAGGTACAGAATGCAAAGAAGAAGAAGTAGTCCAGGGGACAACTGGGGGCGATAGCGGCAGGCTATTCTGTCCTTCTTTTTACGCACCTCTTGTTGTTCGAAGACGTGCGGCCAGTGGGCGGCGTCATGCGAATCGGGAATTATATCTTTGTCGCGAGCGAAGTTCTGGGATGCAATGAAACGCCTGAACTTTCTAAATGAGGACTAAGGGATTAATTTTTTCAGATATACGACTCAGTTCTCAGGCTTCTATCCTACGAAATTCGCGGCGAATGATAACTTCGTTACCCGTTTCAGAGACAGAGACAGAGGCGAGGCAGCGGCGATCTTACATTGCTAACGGGGCTTGAGCTCCTGTTTTCTGCCTCCTGCTTTCCCTTTCTTACATTTGGCGTCAGAGCAGGCCAATCTTATTGAGCTGGGGCACTCTCGAGTTGCGCTAGGGGCTCGTTCCCTTGATTGGCTTACTCTTCTCACGGGCGCGTCGTAATATGACCGACGCGACCCCGCCCTGGCTCCATCTTCGCGACTTTTCTTGTGACCGCCATCTTCAACGCGACGATACTGCTACCCGCCTAGCGCTATGAAGCTCTCTACAACCCTACCTGATGAAATAATTAAGGAAATCCTGTCCCCTGTTCTCCATGTCCTTGACGAAGCATTTGCTAGTACTTCGTGGCGATCACCATTCTCGCATTACGAGCTGTCGACCTCAACCGTCCTGGTGGTATGCAGGGACTGGCTACGTGTTGCCACTCCACTTCTATATCACACGGTGGTTATTCGCTCGAAGGCGCAAGCACAGGCATTGGCGAGGACTCTGAAGGCGAACGCTCAACTTGGCCAATTCATCAGGAAGTTTCGTCTCGAAGGAGGGTTTGGCAACGCTGTCTTTGACATTCTCAAAAGGGCGCCTGCTATTACCGATATAGCTATCTCAGGAAACCTTAATGCGAGCGAGAGCATTGGAGGCTATCTCAGAGGTTTCAAGCTCGTCAATCCTCGTCGACTTGTCTATTTCAGCGACTATACGGACTATAAGAGCGTCAAGGTTCGAAAGGAACTTTCAAAAGCTCTCGCAGAGTCGATCCGGGATACCTGGACATCCTTGGTCAGTACCGTTCTAACGCACCGCACTCCTTTGGACTCACTTGCATGATGCGCCGCAGACTATTTTCGAAACGGATTCTTCGCTAAGTCAAAGCCCCATAGTGGATGCTCTTCAGACACGGGCCCTCACGGACTTGATTGTTGACAGCGACCAAATCTGTCGCTCCGACGCTCTCATGGCGCTTGCAAAGCTTCCATCACTCAGAGAAATCAGGATCATGGGGGAGGATCCGGATTTTGAAAAGCCGGCATTTGAGGACCTGGTGTCCGAAAAGCTGCTCGTCGATGTCTTCACCATGATCACCATGGGGCCGCTCTACAAGTTCCTTGCTCAAGATCGATCAATCTATGACAAGGTCATCTTCCCTAGGTACGCCGATTGCCCTAGCACTGATCACAACTAACACTGCCCTGTTCAAGTCCTGACTTTCCAGAAGAGCAATCTGAAGACATTGTACAATTCTATTCTGCTCCTACGCATCCCCACTATACACCTCTTGGCAACGTTTCGGACGACCTGAGGGCTACAATTTGGACCCGCATTCTCCGCTTTTCCGTCGAACTTGTCGGCGCTCATGAAATTACTGGCATCCCGCCCTCGCTTGTTGGCGCATACCAATCGCAGGGCCAACAGCAACGTCTGGATATGCAGGCCTTTCGGGCAAGCCTCACCCTCGTTTCGAAGGAATTCAATGTAAGTCAACAACCGTGCTGGGATTTGTCGGCTTCTGCATCTCTGCCTAATGCACTTCACACAGGCTTGTGCGACACCTTTGTTATATGAGGCACCCACCATATGCAAGCGCTCTGTACTCAGCTCCCTCGCCCAGTCTCCTCGAAGACACTTGATCAAAATATTTCATCTCGAAATCGAGAGTGATTATGGCGACAAGGTCTCTGCTGGCCGACTTCTCAGCAACTTCTCAGCACTAGTTTCTATTGCCTCTTCCAAGGCAATGTACACACAAGTGGAAGAGTCGCTCATGTCTTGGACAGCATCATCCACTGCTTCTACCTTTTACTCGAGGCTGCCAATCCTCTACAGCTCTCTTGCCGCTGCCGCCTCCACGTTACAGCATCTACAGCTACCCCTAGGGCTGGGGCAAGATGCGTCCTGTGTCGCCCTGTTTCGTGAGGTCGAAGCTCTTGGCCAGCTGCACCAGCTCCGGTCACTCGTTCTGGCTGGCTCAGAATCAGTTGGTCAAGACAGTGTCGGAGTGCTCCCTCGGCTGCCTGAGGACTATTTACCTCGATTGCAGTGCCTAGGCCTACATGCTGCTGTTGGGCCGTTGGTCGGAAAGCTGCTAGAATGCCTCGCCGTTGCAAGGTATGTCACAGAGCTCCTTTCTCCTGAAGCAATCTCTTACCTTTCCTGGGACCCTCCGTAGATTACCTTCACTGCAAAGGTTTGACATGCAAGGTTCCGACTTCCTGCCATGCATCGAGGCTTTCCTCAAGGCACACGGCCGTCAGCTTGTGGTAGTGAGGACGGGTGCAGGTATTCCATGGTCCTTCCCTGCCTTGTGTCCTAACACGCTCACGTGGATCGTCGATGATTACGGGTACCGCTTCGGCTCTCGTCATGTATGTTGGTCTGATTCTGTGCTTCTCACACAACAGCTAATGGTTTCCCTTCCAGAAAGCCCCTGGTATGTACGACTTCACATGCCTTGCCCCACTCACGGGCAGCATTGAACCGGCTTTGAGTACGATCGTGATACCCGGTACTTGCTTCAAGTAAGCATGTCCTTTAATATTGAGCCTGATTGAAGCCTGATGTCCCCCCTAGTCCAAAACCGATCGAGGGTTTATTACAGCTAGACCTTGGCTCAGCAGTCCCAAGATTGAAACGGATCGAAGTTTCTGGTGCCATCTGGCCAACCAATCAGTATGTGGGTTGAGGTGTATAGTGATTTTCGAGCTCTGACCAGTTGAAGGTACGACATCGAGAAATCCGGATGGGTTCTACTGGCAGAGGCACTGTGGGAGAAATTCGGGATTAAATTGGTCGATTCGAAGGGGCGATGGTGGGCTCCTCGACTCAAGGTCCAGAAAACGAAGAGAAAGTAGGAATTGGCAATGAAAGGGAAGGTGATGTCGTGTAGTTGGACGATGCAATGTTATTCTTGGACCAACTTTTCTCCGCTCGACCAAAGGTCCATCCCTCATCCTTCTTGATGGATGGTGAGGTCTTTAAGTGTATCGGGCCTCGTTTCCCGTTCTTTCTCTATCCGAGCCGAAGCATCAGAACGGACAAATACGAGAGCTCTTGAAGCCAGCTGCTTCAGGATGATCCACTTGCGTTCCCACGGCGCGTCGCCACAAATGAGTGAAACAGCTAGGCTCACGGCTTTCCTTCTACCCCAACGCCGCGGCTGCTCAGCCAGCATTATGAACCTTATATCTCCCTCCCCGACGAAATCGCCAAAGAAATCCTGTCCCCGTGCTCAACGTTCCTGATGAAACATTTGCGAGTACCTCATGGGTATCGCCCTTCTCCCACTACGAACTGACAACATCGACCGTTCTGGTCGTCTCCAAAGCATGGCTGCACGTCGCGACTCCGCTACTTTATTATACAATTGTTCTGCGGTCGAAGGCACAAGGACAAGCACTGGCGAGGACACTCAAAGAGAATGCGCAGCTCGGCCGTTTCGTCAGGAAATTTCGCATTGAGGGAGGGTTCGGCAACACGATCTACGACATTCTCAAAAGAACCCCAGGGATTACAGATTTCTGCATCTCTGGTGCTTTGAAGTCAAACGAGAGCGTCGGAGGCTACCTGAGAGGGCTGCGACTTGCGAATCTTCGACGGCTGGTGTATTTCAGCGATCAGACGGACTATAGCGCGAACAAGAACCAAAAAGAGATTGGAAAGGCTCTCACTGAGTCGATTCGGGATGCGTGGACATCGTTGGCCAGTATGTGCGCGGTCTATTCATTCACTCTCGACTGCTGATCATAGTAGGCCGTGTTCGAAACACACTCTTCGCTGAGCCATAGTCCAGTCGCACACGCCCTTCAGGCATGCTCCCTCGCGGAGTTGGTGATCGACATCGACGAGCTCTGTGACCCAGACCCTCTCAAGGTACTTGCGGGACTTCCATCACTCAAAGTGATCAGCATCACCGGGGAAGACTATCTGGGGGCAGCCGTTGATGGCCGGGTTGTGCCAGACACACCCAACCTGTTGGACTTCCCACGCCCAACCTGTTGGACCGAAAATGTGATGGCTAAGTGATATTGAATATTAGATGGTTTTAGACGACCACAAATTGCAGTTTGGTGTATAATAAAACAATAAATGCGATGGGTCACCCTGGGTTTTATTCAGGTAATGTCTGGAAAAGTAATAAGTGTCTTAATTTTGCTGTCCTTGCTGTTGTGAAGAACCATATACTATAAATGAAGGTTTGGTATAACCATAAAAGCAAGTGTTGGTACCCACTTGTGGTTCAGGTGCATGTCAAGCAATCTAATATTGCCATACTTGTCATTTTAGAGCACCACATACTTGATATATAATGTTCAGACATACATTAACTTGTATACCACTGATAAATTCATGGTTTTATAAAGCCGCATGCCATGCTTCAAGGTCATGCAAAGCAACAAATTGAGATATAAAGTTCAGACAAATGGTAAGTGTCTTGGGCTAACATACTTGAGGTGTCCAGGAACCATATTATGAGCATGAGACATCTTTTGATGTTCTATACAACATTGATCTGTTGACCCATATTGGTTTCAAGGTTCCATGACACCCTCAACTGGCTTTCAAGGTTATCCAAAACCCTAAATTGTGGTCAGCATTTGTTTTGATGTTCTGTGGCACCCCCAACTGGCTTTTCAGGTTCCGGAAACCCTGGTCATGGTCACAGCATTTGTTTCGAGGGTCCGTGGCACCCTCAACTGGCTTTTGAGGTTACCAAAAACCATGTATCATAGTTGCAGCATTTGTTTCAAGGTTCTGTGGCACCCTCAACTGGGTTTCGAGGTTTCAGAAACCCTTGATCTTGGTCACAGCATTTGTTTCCAGGGTCCATGGTACCCTCAACTAGCTTTCGAGGTTCCAGGAATCCTTGGTCATGGTCACAGCATTTGTTTCAAGGGTCTGTAGCACCCCCGACTGGGTTTCGAGGTTTCAGAAACCCTTGATCTTGGTCACAGCATTTGTTTCGAGGGTCCATGGTACCCTCAACTAGCTTTCGAGGTTCCAGAAATCCTTGGTCATGGTCACAGCATTTGTTTCAAGGGTCTGTAGCACCCCCGACTGGGTTTCGAGGTTACCGAAAACCATATATCATGGTCACAGCATTTTTTTCAAGGTTCCATAGCACCCTCAACTGGGTTTCAGGGTTACCAAAAACCATGTATCATAGTCCACAGCATTTATTTCAAGGTTCCATGGCACCCTCAACTGGGTTTCAGGGTTACCGAAAATCATGTATCATGGTCACAGCATTTGTTTCAAGGTTTCATGGCACTCTCACCTGGCTTTTGAGGTAATTGAAAACCCTGAATTGTGGTCAGCATTTGTTTTGAGGCTCTGTGGCACCCTTGACTGGCTTTTGAGGTTACCGAAAACTATGTATCATGGTCACAGCATTTGTTTCAAGATTCCGTGGCACCCTCAACTGGGTTTCAGGGTTCCAGAAACCCTTGATCATGGTCACAGTATTTGTTTTGAGGGTCCATGGCACCCTCAACTGGCTTTCAAAGTTATTGAAAACCCTGAATTGTGGTCAGCATTTGTTTCAAGGTTCTGTGGCACCCTCAACTAGCTTTCACAGCTATTAAAAACCCTTGATCTTGGTCACAGTGTTGGTTTTGAGGTTCTGCAGCACCCTCAACTGGCTTTCAAGGTTCTAGAAAACCCTCAATTACGGTTACAGCATTTTATTTGAGGCTGTTGGGACTTTGTCATTAATTTTGGAACAAATGCTAATCATTGCAGATCAGGTACATAACTCTAAATCTCCATCAATGCAAATCAGGTACTTTCAATCAATCAAAACCCTTATTCTTGATCAGAGATCAATCTTGATGTCATCACTCATTAATCACTCATTAAGATAAGCATGCTCAAGTATAATTTATGCTGGATCTTGCCCATTTCTCCTCCGATTAGAATGATTTAATATGCATTGGAAAGGTTAAAACAAGGGAAACCTCACCATTTATTTGGATCTTCAAAAAAATTATTTTAGGAAGCTCAATACTCAAAATGGTCAAATTTATAGTTTTGAGCAGCATAATATGGGTTATAGAATTGCCCCTGTAGATAGGAGAAATAAGTATTAGCTCTTAGGGTTATGGATTTATCTTAAGAATACCTTTACAGCACTATTCAAAAGGGTTCAGCCTTACTGACAGGCTTTATATGCACAATGTTTCAACTGTTAACATAAGCACACATAATTCAGCAACCAGTGCATGCTATCTGTTCAATATACATGTGAAAAATGTTCTAATAGCTTCCTTAGCTGTCATAGAATTGCTGCAGCTATATAAGACAGAATAAGAAGATCTCAAAAACACGTGTGGTATGTGATAATCAAGGTTACATTTTATGGGAAGTATTTCTTGAATACCGCTACTATAAAAGGAAATTTTGATGCACTGATTCATGGAACGGAAACTACTCAAGAATACCTTTCTGGGACAGTTTGAATCTCGGAAAACGGTCCAGAGACCAGGGAGATACAGCTGAAAGACTTTAAAAGTAAGACAAAGACACAAAAAGCATACCAACATGCTTTGCCACTTTATACATTTCCTCAAAATTTCGCAGTTCGAGAGTTGTATCTCCTTGGTCTCTGGACCGTTTTCCGAGATTCAAACTGTCCCAGAAAGGTATTCTTGAGTAGTTTCCGTTCCATGAATCAGTCCATCAAAATTTCCTTTTATAGTAGCGGTATTCAAGAAATACTTCCCATAAAATGTAACCTTGATTATCACATACCACACGTGTTTTTGAGATCTTCTTATTCTGTCTTATATAGCTGCAGCAATTCTATGACAGCTAAGGAAGCTATTAGAACATTTTTCACATGTATATTGAACAGATAGCATGCACTGGTTGCTGAATTATGTGTGCTTATGTTAACAGTTGAAACATTGTGCATATAAAGCCTGTCAGTAAGGCTGAACCCTTTTGAATAGTGCTGTAAAGGTATTCTTAAGATAAATCCATAACCCTAAGAGCTAATACTTATTTCTCCTATCTACAGGGGCAATTCTATAACCCATATTATGCTGCTCAAAACTATAAATTTGACCATTTTGAGTATTGAGCTTCCTAAAATAATTTTTTTGAAGATCCAAATAAATGGTGAGGTTTCCCTTGTTTTAACCTTTCCAATGCATATTAAATCATTCTAATCGGAGGAGAAATGGGCAAGATCCAGCATAAATTATACTTGAGCATGCTTATCTTAATGAGTGATTAATGAGTGATGACATCAAGATTGATCTCTGATCAAGAATAAGGGTTTTGATTGATTGAAAGTACCTGATTTGCATTGATGGAGATTTAGAGTTATGTACCTGATCTGCAATGATTAGCATTTGTTCCAAAATTAATGACAAAGTCCCAACAGCCTCAAATAAAATGCTGTAACCGTAATTGAGGGTTTTCTAGAACCTTGAAAGCCAGTTGAGGGTGCTGCAGAACCTCAAAACCAACACTGTGACCAAGATCAAGGGTTTTTAATAGCTGTGAAAGCTAGTTGAGGGTGCCACAGAACCTTGAAACAAATGCTGACCACAATTCAGGGTTTTCAATAACTTTGAAAGCCAGTTGAGGGTGCCATGGACCCTCAAA
The DNA here is from genome assembly GCA_020736565.1 of Coprinopsis sp. MPI-PUGE-AT-0042. Taxonomy (NCBI): domain Eukaryota; kingdom Fungi; phylum Basidiomycota; class Agaricomycetes; order Agaricales; family Psathyrellaceae; genus Coprinopsis; species Coprinopsis sp. MPI-PUGE-AT-0042. The sequence continues at coordinate 43,256 of JAHBOF010000138.1, forward strand.
ACAAATACTGTGACCATGATCAAGGGTTTCTGGAACCCTGAAACCCAGTTGAGGGTGCCACGGAATCTTGAAACAAATGCTGTGACCATGATACATAGTTTTCGGTAACCTCAAAAGCCAGTCAAGGGTGCCACAGAGCCTCAAAACAAATGCTGACCACAATTCAGGGTTTTCAATTACCTCAAAAGCCAGGTGAGAGTGCCATGAAACCTTGAAACAAATGCTGTGACCATGATACATGATTTTCGGTAACCCTGAAACCCAGTTGAGGGTGCCATGGAACCTTGAAATAAATGCTGTGACTATGATACATGGTTTTTGGTAACCCTGAAACCCAGTTGAGGGTGCTATGGAACCTTGAAAAAAATGCTGTGACCATGATATATGGTTTTCGGTAACCTCGAAACCCAGTCGGGGGTGCTACAGACCCTTGAAACAAATGCTGTGACCATGACCAAGGATTTCTGGAACCTCGAAAGCTAGTTGAGGGTACCATGGACCCTCGAAACAAATGCTGTGACCAAGATCAAGGGTTTCTGAAACCTCGAAACCCAGTCGGGGGTGCTACAGACCCTTGAAACAAATGCTGTGACCATGACCAAGGATTCCTGGAACCTCGAAAGCTAGTTGAGGGTACCATGGACCCTGGAAACAAATGCTGTGACCAAGATCAAGGGTTTCTGAAACCTCGAAACCCAGTTGAGGGTGCCACAGAACCTTGAAACAAATGCTGCAACTATGATACATGGTTTTTGGTAACCTCAAAAGCCAGTTGAGGGTGCCACGGACCCTCGAAACAAATGCTGTGACCATGACCAGGGTTTCCGGAACCTGAAAAGCCAGTTGGGGGTGCCACAGAACATCAAAACAAATGCTGACCACAATTTAGGGTTTTGGATAACCTTGAAAGCCAGTTGAGGGTGTCATGGAACCTTGAAACCAATATGGGTCAACAGATCAATGTTGTATAGAACATCAAAAGATGTCTCATGCTCATAATATGGTTCCTGGACACCTCAAGTATGTTAGCCCAAGACACTTACCATTTGTCTGAACTTTATATCTCAATTTGTTGCTTTGCATGACCTTGAAGCATGGCATGCGGCTTTATAAAACCATGAATTTATCAGTGGTATACAAGTTAATGTATGTCTGAACATTATATATCAAGTATGTGGTGCTCTAAAATGACAAGTATGGCAATATTAGATTGCTTGACATGCACCTGAACCACAAGTGGGTACCAACACTTGCTTTTATGGTTATACCAAACCTTCATTTATAGTATATGGTTCTTCACAACAGCAAGGACAGCAAAATTAAGACACTTATTACTTTTCCAGACATTACCTGAATAAAACCCAGGGTGACCCATCGCATTTATTGTTTTATTATACACCAAACTGCAATTTGTGGTCGTCTAAAACCATCTAATATTCAATATCACTTAGCCATCACATTTTCGGTCCAACAGGTTGGGCGTGGGAAGTCCAACAGGTTGGGTGTGTCTGGCACAACCCGGCCATCAACGGCTATCTGGACTTTGAGAAGCCCAGCTTCGAGACCCTGGTAGAAAGGGACTATTCGTTTGCCGACCCCATCAGCAGAATTACCAAGGTGTTGCTCTATCAATTCCTTGCCCAAAGCCAAACGGTCTACAACAAAGTTGTCTTTCCTAGGTATGTTCAGGTTTCCGGCAACGATCAAAGCTCATTCCTATCGTCGGTCTAGGACAGAATCCCGTTCGCAAAGAAACCAGGTCGAGAGGGCTTGGCCGTTTCAGTCTCTTCCGATCAGTTCCTATTATCGGCTCTCAGTGGTGTCGTCTGCGATGTGAGGGCTACAATCTGGACCCAAATATTACGCTTTGCCATGGATCTAGACGAAATCAATGAGATTACTGGTGTCCCCCTCTCAGCCCAAAGGCGCACATTACAAGGGCTAGACGAGCGTCGACGCACACAGGCCTTTCGAGCAAACCTTACCCTTGTCTCAAAAGAGTTCAATGTAAGCCACCTTCTATATCACGAAATGTCTACGGATCATTGTTATTCATTGCAGGCAATCGCAACACCACTTCTATATGAGACCCCGACCATATCCAAGAGCCGGGTATTGGAATCTCTTGCCCAGTCCCAACGAAAGGGCTTGATCAAGATCATCTATCTGGAGCTCTTCCCTGATCCCAGCGAGGTGCATTTGGTCAGGTGTTTTGTGGACGGTTGCTCGGCATTAACCTCACTTTGCGCTTCTGGAGCGATATACTCGCGAGGGTCAGGTCCACTCTTGACTCTCACTGCAGTGTCTCCCTTTGCACGCACACCAGCATTACCAATCCTCTACAGCTCTCTTGGTGCTGCTTCGTCGACCCTACAGCATCTCCATTTGCCGCTTGGCCTCAGGCTGTCGAGGGGGTGACTTCGATGCCATCGTCATGCGCGAATTTGCGGCTCTCGGCCAGTTGCAACGACTCAAATCTCTCGTGCTTGCTCTCGCCATCCAAGGTCCAGTCCCTCGGAGCATGATCACTGGACCCACCCTGCGTTTGGACGAGGGTTGCCTACCCCAGCTACAGTGCCTGGGTATTGAAGGGGTTGGCTCGGCACTGTTTGAAAATGTGCTTGAATGTCTTTCCACTGTGAGGTATGTTCTGCAATATGGGCCGAGTATCCGCATTCTTAACATTCTATGGCAGATTTCCCTCATTGAAACGATTCGACGTCGAAGGGACGCACTCTGCGTCATGTGTTCACACCTTTCTTAAGGCACATGGCCACAAACTCGTCGTCTTGAAGGCCGCTCTAAGCATCCGTGCGCTGTTCTCCTCAGCGTGCCCAAATGTCTCTCAGTGGATCATTGATGATGATGGAGGTCGATCGAGTCGCGTAGGTTGGAGTGTCCCTTTCTGATATTCAGTCTAATGTGTTTTTACTCTCTCAGAGTTTTAGAGTCGGATACGATTTAAGCTGCCTCACTTCAGTGCCAGAGGGTGCCGAGTCGGCGCTACAGACAATCACCATCATCGGAAATTATCATGAGTGGGTTAATAGACTCCTTTACCGGCTCTGAAGCTCATTCACTGCGGCTAGACACAAGGCACTTGAAGGTTTATTGCAGGTTGACTTTCCGTCAGTGGCCCCGAAGTTGGAGTCCATCAAAGTGGCTGGCATACAATGGCCAACGAGAGAAACTCCTAATCTTGCGCTTGCTGTGGTGGATCCTTGCGTCGGTGGATGCCCTTCCAGACACATGTCACGCTTCTGAGAGAAGGGCAGCATGCTGCGCCAACCGCGGTACAATACCACATTGGAACGGCGACGGTTTTCTGGAAGGAGCACATTAGCCTTTAGACCTGGAGTTCGGGCAGAGAACTTACGGGATAATATCAGTCGACGTATCGTATACCAGAGGAATTTTGTTTCCTTGAGTATCCTTCGCAGGTTTGATGTCATAGACCGACAACACACATGCAACCATGTAAGGGAGTGTTACGTTACTTAGATGTCGACCAGGGCAAGTCCTAACAATAGCGAGGTATGTCAAGGTATTTGAGCCACTGGGGTCTCTTCATACCTGCGGCCCACGCCAAACACAGCAATGTCAGGGTCCATAGCAGAGGAGTCAATATTCATGAACCGATCCGGTTTGAATTCCATTGGGTCTTCATAGATCTCCGGATCGTGCGTGATTGCCCTGAACACCTCGCGAATAAGTAATGGCAATATCGCTGCAGTGTCATGGCTTACCAAGTATTTTGGAAGACTGTGGTACCACTTGGTATAATGTAGCCATTGTACTCGTCGTCATCCTTTACCACATGGGGAATCGCTGGTTCCAAATAGTATCAGTGACCTTTTCAGCGTCGCCAGGAAGTGCCTACCTAGAGGAGTAACCGAATGCCATTGATTGCCTTCTTTGACGATGGCTCTTATGTACGGTAGTTTGCTGATATCATAGGGCTTTGGAAGGCGACACCTTCCTATAACAGTATCAAGCTCCTTCTGGGCAGTGTTCTGAACATCGGGGCGCATTGCCAGTGCCAGGAACAGCGCTTGTCCAGCACTGGTACTTTATACACCAATATAAAGTTTGAATCTCAATAAATGAGATACATATATTCAATACCGTGGCAGCACCAGCTTTTCGCGTACAACGAGTGAGGGTTGGTTGAGTTGTGAGAGTCTCTTCGACGTACCTATGTATGCTATGAGGATCGTGTTTCGATTGAGTTCTTCTTGAATTGGGTGTTCAGGATCCTCTTTGGTTAGCATCTTGCCAATGAGAGACCCTGCGGCGCTGCGGTCCTCATTCTGGACACCTTGTTTCTAAGAGGTCAGAATATCGCTCAGCAAAGGGATAGTATCGAGATATGGAGTAATAAACATACAACCCGTTCCTTGGCAGCATTGAAGGTATGGTGGTAGACATTCCTGCTCTTTGCACCAATGGCACCTCGGAGCCTTCTCTTCCAGCCCGTCCAGGGAAACCACGAGGGAATGTAGCGAAGGTGTGGGAAGACGTCCACCAGGAAGCGTCCAGGGACACTGTGAAGGCCTGCAAGGTTGGTTTTCAACCTGAGCTTTCAACCAATGGAAGGTTGAGTGTCCCCCGTTGGTAGGTTGGTTTCCCCCGCTGCTAGGTTGACGCTGTAGGTTGATCCGCCTGGTTGAAAAACAACCTTATTTCGTCAATTTCAACCAAACTACAGAAGCGTGAGGGCTAGGGTATATTCAATATTTACCAGGTTGGGTATCCCCCATGCCCCAGGTTGATTTTCCTCCAGATTTGTAGGTGGCAAGCGCCCGGTAGGTGGTTGACTATCATCCAAGATACAAACAACTATCAGGGGCCTGTCGGAGTTTTTTTAAGGGTATATAAAGCCTTATAAGACCAGTAAGATGTATAACATATACAAGACTTACAGGTACTTATATAAGCCCTTATAACCGCAATGTATGATCCGCCGTTCTCCTTTCCTTTTGTCCTGAGCAGTGGCAAAGGTGGTCATTCGGCCATTGCCATCGCGCGTGTGAGGTCTAGATCTGAACATGACACAGAGCTATTGGGAGCTACTAACATGGATGAGCCAAGGAAGATCATGCCACAGTTAAGCAGGCCGCTTTAGATAAGAATGGTCAGCTACTCTCTCGTCGAAATCGAACAGGGGCTCTCGCATGGCATCCTGCCTGAGGGTCGGATAGCTCTGGGCAGCTCGGCAAGTTGCCTGGTCCTCACGTCACTTCCAATTCGGGAACATAGACACGATCAGCGACTTACTTGAGCTGTAGTGTGTATGGAGGGGGTGCGAAGGAGGCCATGTGCAGAGGAACAGTAGGTACAAACAAGGCATGCGGTGCCCAACCCTAATGCGTTGGTATATGTCTATCGATGCACTACCCTATACGCTTGACCTTTGCCATCAAAGCGAAATATGTGGGATGGAGCTCGACGATTGCTTGGCTTGCCTCCGATTCACCGAATAGATGTCCCAAGGCTCAGGCCAAGTTTGAGATCGCTTCTGATTGGTCAGGTTCAGACTATTGAAAGAAGTCATTGGAATTCCGAATTTCTGACTGGGCGGTAGCGGTTGCCACCATGCTTCCTCCTCGCAGGCCAACGATGCCCTTGAATCTAAAGCCTGATCCCTAAGTTCACCTCTCCTAAATCTTGCAGCGACAGACTCGAACCCTGAATGTAGCGATTCGATGATCCATGAGCGCTTGAGCCGCCACCCAAAATGGTGAGAGCAATCTCTATTTCTTGGAGACATTCGCGAAGCAGGCCCTGGCCCTATAGTTACTATGCTATATATATACACGTTAGTCATGTAACTGGATCCATTTCAGGATTCGCCTCTTACCTCGGACCTGGCTTTCCGATGTCGATGAATGACCTGTTTGCTTGTTACTCCATGGTCAGTTCCCCCTAAGGGAACACAACACACAAGACGAGGAAAACTGGCCCGATCAAGTACTCAAGCCTAAGCTCGCGATGGCCGTCGAAACCAGTTCCGTTCGCCCTACACTACGCTGTAAAGCGTTTAAGACTCTAGAATTACTTTCGGCGTTTATGAGCGTTAACGTTACATTCTTTAATTCAATGCCACCATACTATTGTGGACCAGATGTTCGGTCTAGACCAGATGTTCCGTTTGCATGCCATCTCCCGTGCGATTGCTGACAAAGGTGGGCCAAAGTGGCTGTAAACCTGAGGACCTGGACCATGATTGTTATGACCGCTTTTTACCCCTATTCTTCCTTCCTTGCACCTTCCCCTTGACTCCCCCTTGACTTCCCTCACTACGCGATATCCATGCATCTGCTGTGCACATGCACCCTTGGGACATCCATCTATCATATGTTCCCCAGATCCCATCCATTTGTCCAGTTGCTATTCACTGTTCCCAACTGACGATGACTTATTCCATTCTGATTGTGCATATGTTATGCATAGTTGGTATCTATCTTCTACTGCTTCTATCATTCTTATCTTTGTTGTACATCTACTAGATATGCTGCGGAGTATGACTAGATATGACTGGATATGACTCCTAGATGTGCTGCGGAGTATTTCCTACTTTGATACAATGCTTAGATAGCTCGTCTCTCTAGTAGTATATAAGGCTGTAGATGTACTTGCTTATACCTTAGCTTGTTATTCTATCGGATTATCCCTGTCTACCCTCTGAAGGCAACCCTTCCTCTATTGCTTGGCTTGCTTCAGTCGTCAAGAGCACTCTTCTCAGAGGTACTCTTGACGACTGCCTTATGTTTCCACCTGATTTAGAAGAGGTCCGACTCGGATATTACAGTCCTCGCGTCTACCCTTAGGGGCTCGTGACCTGAGCTGTAACAATGATAGTATTCATGGCAGGGAAACGGAGTGTACGACTGACGGTTTCGCCTCAAGACGCTCCGGCTATAACGAAACGCTCTGAATCGGTGAACGTTGGATCAGCCATCAGCCATCCCGCAGGATTCATGATCGATATTGATCCCCTGCGGGCGGGCAGTGAGATATATGCATTGTCTGTGCCACCCTCAGCAATCCTCTCATCTAAATCCATTCAACCTTATTGATACTGCTCTTCATCTCTCCAGAACGTGAAAGTCCCACTCTCGCGCAACTCAAACAGATTGGAAACCGTGAACAGCGCGATAACCCATTCCGTTTGGCAGAAGGTCCCGGCTATTATTGGGTTAAAGGTGAACTCTCGGGTTATGTCAATGCTCCCCTCTGTGAAATCGGGAGTTTGGTACCTTGGAAAGGAATGGGCTAAGGTACCATATGCGGCACGGATTACTGCGCCAGTTGTTCCTTTTCTTTAGCGAGCAGTATTACGGTGGCGTCACCTCACCCGGGCTTCTGCGCGACATTGAATGGGCCTCAATTCTATAGGGGTTGGTAAAGCGACCTTTATGGCTATATACAATTACGTAGTGTCCATGATCCAGCCATACTCTATCAATAAACCAAGACGTTCTTGAGAATTGAACTAGTCCTCAAGAGGTTCGAGGGGAGGCATCTATTTGGGTGATGTTAGAAACATCTCCTTTAGGCCCGTATCAACTCACCTCGCTGTCTGTGTCGTCATCTGAGTCCCACTGGATGATCTCAGTATCCCCCGAGATCGAATCTTCATCCAGGCGGTCAAGCTGATCAGCATTGTTCAGCCATTCGCCAGCATCTTGCACCTTGCAGCCCCCTGCCCCATGCACGCCGAAGAAGACGTCGTTAGGCATGACCATTCTGCAAAGTGAGCACTGTATGAATAGACTCCAAAAGGCATCTTCCTGAAGGCCTCGGGCCCACAAATTTGTGAAGTCTGTGCAGGCATCGAATAGGTGAACGGGTGCCCTGACCTGAAGTACTGTTTTTTTTTGTTCGTTGTTCGTTTGTTTGTTTTGAGGGGAGGGTGGCAAGGGAGTCGACATACTGGTCAGTTGCGGGGTCTGGTATTACAATGTTCACTCACATTCCCGAGCTCCCCTCATCCATATTCCACTTGAAGGGATAGCCTGATATAGGCCCGAGCTGGCTTCAGCAGTACGATCAAAGTCGGAAATGTATACCAGTTGCTCCGAGGCCAAAGGTAAAACTGGATCGAAGTGTATTTAGCCTTTAGTGGTTCTGAAATATATCCAGACGAAACTTACCTCGTTTTGGATACACCTTGATTTGTAAAACCCTGCAGGCGTAAAACCTCTCGAGGGGGACTGAAAGAATGGGACACGATGCTGACGGTCAGCTACGTTGTTGCCCGTGCTATGCTTAAAGATGGCGCACCGAAGTAACCGCACCGATTCAAAGCACATTGTGCCACGTACTCTCCATTCACCTCTATTCTCGGACTGCCCGAAGCCATTGCGACGGCTACAAGCCCGATCTTCGCTTCCACGTACAATTCTTCAAGGGTTATCGCGCACAAGCAGCAGGGTGCCATGAAGTGATGAGTGCGACGGTGACCCTCTAGGTCGCTGGGAGTAACCCGCTCACCGGTCTCAGGACTGGCCGGCCTATCAAATTCGTCAGACTTATTCAATTAGAGCCAAGCATCACCTTTACCAGAACCACCTGCTCAAGTCGCTCTTCTTTGCGTCCCAATGCAAAATCTCTGGCTGTGAGTAGGCTGTGTGGACCTGCGCTGCCTGGATTCGCCGAATGTGGTGCTCCAAGCTTGGCTTGGATTGTGAGAGACTTCGAAGCTGGATACTGGGCATGTGTCTAGAGGGTGTCGCCACGTTATATCGATATGGAGGCATCTTAGTTTGCTTCTTTCGAAAGTAGCGGCGAAGTAGGGGAAGGGGAGTAACGGAAATATTCTGAAGGCCATCCAAGTGAAGTGGTATGTATATATGTGCAGAGAGCTCATGCCATAAACACCAAACGATTCTCAGCAGTCATCAATATACGGCAAGAGGATATACACCGCCGTGTTTCATTATGAATCGGATATTAAATCCCGCTGAAAATGTGCTCTACTGCCAGAAGCCCAAGTCCTGCTGGGCTCCTGTGCCAGTTACGCCAAATCGTGAGCTCAGCAGACTCGTATTGAACCATGAATCCACGGGAGTCGAACAATTTTCACCAGTTGACCGACTCGGAGTGGCCCTCGCCCAATGGAGGATTGACGTTGATCGGTGAGATCCCCCCGAAGGGCACTTTGAATTGTCCGATATCCTTTCAGTCCAAGTTCCGAGACAAAAGGCTGGTCCGCGTCTCCTTGGCCGTTTAGGAGTAGCCTGTTCCCAATGGTCATTATCTCAAAAAATCCCAGAGCCTGCACACTTAAGGATACACACACAAGATAAACTAGACGTGGTATTTCAATTGACAATGTACATGCTGATAGCCGCTAAAGGTTCGGCAAACATAACTACCCTCAACAGCCGACACTGTTGGGGGTCAATTCGGGAGAACGGCGAGGGGAGGTATGACGACTACGCCCCTGTGAGTCCCCCTGGCCTTCTATCATGCGAGTCTGGGATTCTTTAAGACGTTTCTCCTTGATCTTAGCGTACACCGAATCTTTAGAGGATGACAATGATCGCTCAACAGTGACCATTGGAAAGATCTGCCTGTTTCCTGTCTGAGCGCAAGGATAACTGAGGGAGGACGGTCACTCACGAGTCCCACCATCTCAACAGCATTTTGACCTCTGACTGCTCCTCGGGATCCTCCAGAAGTGTGATGAGGGAGTTATAGAACTTTTCGGAGTCTGTGATGGTATCGGTATGCGAGAAAGTCGCGGTGGACGTTAAGGCGAAGCGAACCTGAGAACCTCAAGCTGAATCAGTACAGACTCGGGTTTCTTCATAAGGGAGATTGTTTCTGACCTGAGTCGCTACGTATGCGAGAGAGGGTATAGTCACGGTAGACATACCATGAATCTTCGAGTTGCTGCACCTTGTTGCACGGTTGTCTGTCCTTTCAACCGAGCTTGGCGAGGTAAATATATATTTGAAGGCCTGATAGAACGTCTGTAGCAAGTGTGGAATGACAACAAATATCCGACCTACGTTGATAAGAAGGGGGCCCCGTAAGAGACCCTCCCAAGGATCTTCGGGATCGTATTTGTGGTCCTGGAATAAGAAAATAGGCCACTGGTCCCCTGCTGGAACCAACTCTCCTGAGCATAGCCGTTCGCGAACACTACGAACAGATTAGTGTCGTCCAAATGTTTCCAAACTACACAGAGGATCCACCTGCTGTCCTGCCAGTCCATTGTAGCAGGGCATAATAGTTCCCCCGTTCGATTGTGATGGAACCCTCGGTCGGCTTTTATATTGCGTTGAAGAGGTGGTATAAGAACCCCTCCGCGAGGGGTTATCCAGTCCACCACAGCCGCTTTGAGTGCCCTTGTATCATCAGAGCGGGCATTGGCAGACCCTTTGGAGACCTTGGAAAGTGAAACAGGAACGTGTAAGTTGTGTTCGCGATTTCACGCATTGATTCTCTTACCATAGCAGCAATGTGGTAGACGTCCTGCTCAGAACCGTTGTATAAATGCTCTTCTAATTTTGGCGACAGTGCTAACAGTTGCTTGTAGATCTGATACTCGCAGCATTCTCTACGATGTTATGTTAATAAATTACCAAAAGACGCAGTCTGTTGCACTTACTCTTTAGTGAGAGACTCTTCAGGCAAGCCTTCCAAGTCTAGCTGAACCGCAATAGAAATCCCGTCACGAATGAGGGCTTGAACGTGACAGAATGCATGTATAGTTCTTCCGAAATGGCATCCATGGTGGACTAAAGGATCTGTGCGAGCCCTGAAGTCGTGGATGGTGGAGATTTAAGCTCACTTTCTCGTAGACATTATGTTAATGTTTGCTTACGGTCTCTTCCTAGGCCCCAAAGAAAAGAAGTCAGTTGCATCAACTGCCCTCCTTCTTCTAATCTGGGAGTTGGAAGCTGGACTTGAGGTTCGTTCGCCATGGGCTTGAAGAATGGTGGATGGATCCATTCCTGCTGCAAAAGGTGGATAGTAGGAATGAATGCGATTTCCTGCAACGGCTTGGTATATAAGACGGACTGAACTACATTATATGCGGCAACGGCACAACCCCGTTTAATTTTGGGTACGTCACGGTTGTGGGATGTGCACGCCGAACTCACATTGTCGAAAGTATTTCTGGTAATGTCATTGGACATTGAACACCGCACCGTAACGGAAGTGACGGGGTGCCGGCTTAAGTGTGGAACTTCAAGTTATATATATTGCATTAGCCGGCGCCGCAAACACCTACATCGGCCCCGTAGTGCAGAAGCCCAGTCGTCTGACAGATTTACGACTCGAAACGCCTTCACGAGTATGCGGCAGCTCTAATGGAAGATTGTTCGCAATGTAGAAACAGATCATAATATAAGAGAGCATTTCAATCACGAGATAGTGCTCAGAAGGCGCCTCAAAGTGATCATGACACGGACTGTCATCAATTGGCAGCGCAAGCCATGGGCGAACTTGAGAAAAGCGGCGATTATTGAAGGACTACTGGAAAAGGACAATGTGTAAGTATAGATGGCCAGTTACGCTTGTTCAAAGTCTCGATATTTGAATACTTCTTCAATAACTATCTCATTTCTTATCCGTTTGGTGAGATTCAAGATGTTTTGGAAAGTGATCGTTTGGGGCTTCAATTCGGTGTAGCTCTCAGCCCCAGGTAACGCCAAACAACGAGTAAATTCAACACATCATTCAATAAAAACCATCGTATTTGGTATCTGTGATAAGTCTGAATGCTTGTGATCAGTCAGCTAAACTGCTATGTAAATCAACCAAAAGTGAGTGTAAAGGGATATTAGAAGTGTTGAAACGAGTACATATCATGGGATTACTGCTGATCTGGCTGCATTGTATATTGGTTGTGCAAACTTCGAAATCAGGGAATAGCACTGTACATCAAATAATCTTACCTAATCAATGACTGCAGTTGGCAAGAGCTTAATGAGACCTTTCTAAAACTGGTTAGATCATCTTAATCGGAGCTCAGATGCAGGAGATATGGGCTGAACACAATTTTGTCTACCTTATCTTAATTAGTGATTAATGAGATCATTAATTAAGCGCTCACCAATTAATCACTAATTAGTGGTAATTAACGACCTCATTCTATTAATAAGTGATGTAGATTAGTGTGGCTGGTGATATCTTATCTCTTATCTTAATGAGTGATGTCACTAATTAATGACATCATTGTGACAACTAATTAGTATGCCTAAATAGCATCATTAATTAGTACCTGGATGACATCATTAATTAGTGCCTGGATGACATCATTAATTAGTACCTGGATGACATCATTAATTAGTACCTGATGACATCATCAATTAGAATGATGTCACTAATTAGTGCCGGAATGACATAACTAATTAACATTAATGAATGCCATAATTCATTGATGACATAATTTGATCTCTGATGGTACCTGATTCTCCAAAGTAACTTGTTACTTCAAATTTACTGTTAAGAGTGTAACTATTTTTAGCATGGAACACTTGGAACATTCCAGAGTAAGTGTTCCTGGAGTTTATTTTTAGAAGTGTTCCAAGCATTCCAGACTCTTGGAACGTTCCAAGGTAAGTGTTCCAGGAATATGGAGCACTTCTATTTCTAGCAGTGTTCCAAGTGTTCCATACCTTTGGAATGTTCCTAATTGTTGGAACATTCCAACACAAGTATTCCAGACTCTTGGAATGCATCTTAAAATAGATATGTTCCAAGTGTTCCAGACCTTTGGAATGCTCCTAATTGTTGGAACATTCCAACACAAGTGTTCCAGACTCTTGGAATGCATCTTAGAATAGATATGTTCCAAGTGTTCCAAGTGTTCCAGGAACATCCAGGATAAGAGTTCCTAATTTGTGGAATGTTTCAAAACATCTACAGATGGGAACTCAATAGGGGTGCTCCATGTGTTTTTTAAGTGTTGACATTGTATGTGAATATATCATTACAAAGTATTGAAATCATCTTAGCATAATCATACAAAAGATACTAGAGTTGCTCTTTTTTAAGGTGCTGTTTATTGTCCTGTCAGGCATTGCCCATTATAGACATTACTTCTACGTGATATATTCTATTCTAGTGTGGTTTGTCCTGGAGGAGCTCTGTGATCAGAGGACAGCAGACCGTATTAGCCTGTTGTTCCCCCCTCCATCCGACGGGCCCCCTATTGGGCTTTGCCATTTGAGCGCCTCCTTCTTATGGACTTCCTCCGCTGTCCAGAGTTGCTCTTACTATAACAAAGGAACAATGTATACAATATGCATAGATTGAATTGTATATAATGTTTCAGAGTGAGAATAAAATACAGAAACTGTATTCAATGCTTCATGTATAAGGTATATATATACAGGGAGAAGCCAAGGAATACATAGAAAGAGGCAAGAAAACAAGCAGAAACAGTACAGGTAATATTTGACCATTTTGAAAAAGAGGACCCCAGACACCCCTGGAATACAGGAACACCCCTGGAAGGTCCAGCAAGGAGGACAGTCCAGGAAGGAGCAGTAGGAATGGAGGAATGGACGGCCCAGGGCTGGATAGTCCAGGAAGGAATGTTCCAGGCCTACCTATTAGGTCAATAAAATGGGCAAATTAATTGACCTAATGGGTAAGCCATCTAGGTGACTGAAGTGCCTTGGACTGGGGTCGGGGGAAGGGAAGGCTGTGAGGAGGAGAGTCAGTTGTGGGTTAGGAGGGAGGAGGATGCGATGCAGGGATATTGTAAGGATCCTCGTTCGTTTGAGGACGGATCCGGAACGAGGGATCCGTTCGATTTGGCGCGCGCGACGTCATACCCGATTTGGATGCAACGCTGCCTAATCGAGTTCAACGGCGCTGATGCACCGAGCTCGCGATATCGATCGCCTATTCCTTTCGCCAGTATCTGCCCCTCCTCACTCTCACTTTCCCTGTCTGTTTCTCTCATTTATACTTGTCCCTTTCATCCTTGTCAGTGTCTACCATAGTCGGACCATCATACAATATTTCACTATTCAGAGTACAGACTTAGGATTCCAGTCCTCGAGCGTATACGTAGTACTTAAGCCCTGTACTGCCCTACCGGTACCATGGCTCGAGGTATTCCTCCCCAGCAGGTTTTCCTAACTCATTCCTTCCAATAACACTTCTTTCCACTTGGAATAACTTTGGTTATCGTCGCCGTTCGAGCTTCTTAATTCAAAGAAGCTTCGTCACTTCTTCTATTCTTATCGTCGCCGCTGCTTCGCTGAAAAGCCTCGTTTCACTCTCGTTACCACACAGGCTGGCCTCGCATCGCTCTCGGTGCACCTTTTGCTTATCGTTCCGACCACCACCATCGTCATCCCCCCATCCTTTCCTCTCCCTCCACCTTTCTTCACCCTTTAGGTTCCGGCCGCCTCACCGATCGGTGACCGAGCGCCTCATCAATCCTTGGTCTCAGAACCTTTTATCTCTTTTCAACACCTAATGATTAAGTTATATATGCAAAGACCCTGTGCTTTTAGTAGTTGGTGGTTAATGTGTACTGCGAGGAATGGATGTTTATGTCAGACAGAGAAGGGAAGAGGAGGGGGGAGGGGAGGGGGGGAGGGGGGTAATTGCTCCAACGGAGAAGCTGGCAGAACTCAGGCACGTTTGGGAGAGTGGGCCAAATCGGCCCGGTTATATCTTATTAAGTAGTCAGCCCCTGTGGTCGGTCTTCCATCAACAATGGTTTCTGCGTCACGGTTTGCTCTCAACAACGACGCGTTCGACGTGCTTCACCAATGTCAGCTTCTCATCCATCCCAGCGAAGCGACCTCACACCGACGAGAATGAGCCGCTGGTACCCACGGAGTTCAATTTTCAGCCCCCAGTCGTCGACCACCGGCCCCAACCAAACGCGCTCGAAGAAGCACCAAACCCCGGAAGACGACTGTCGAGGATGTTCCTGAAGATGGAGAGGAGCAGCGCAGGATGCTTGAGGAAAGGAGGATGAACATTCAGAGGGAGATCGACGAGGCAGAGAAGGGGAACCGGGGGGCTCAGGAGCAGGCAGAGATGGGGGAAACAGCAGCTCGTTTTCGCGAGTCGCTTGATCTTCTCAAGCAAGCCGGTAAGCTTTGCGTTGCTACCGATCTACATCCATCTTACGCTTCCAGGCTTTCCTGATGTTTTCTCGTGGATGAAAACATTCTGGACAAGCAATGACCAGCATGTCTCTGCCCATGCCAGTCGTTTCACTGCCAACCACGGTACCGAAATCCTCGATTTTGTCTACACTCACCAACCTGAGGCTACCATGGCATGGACTCAGACAGCTCTCAGAGACTTTATTCGGAAGGAGGGCGAGCGACTTATTGACATCTTGGCACCATCGGCGTCGACAGTGCCGGTTTTGAGCCTACTGTGCTTTAGACTAGGAGAAAAGGTAGAATTTTTCAATAAAATACATGTATATTGTCGTTGGAGATGCTGGTATACATTAGATTCTCGAAGGCTATCTCACGAAGCTTGTAGAAGACGGATCATATAACGCGGTTACCAGTGGACCAGCAGAGGTAACCGACGGCGCCTCTCAGGGCAACGTTGGCCAGCTTTTTACACCAGTACAGCCCCATTGAGGTGTTCAAGCCATGTCCAGGAGCTTTCTGGCAGCAACCGTAAGGCATTCGTTGGGTTCGATTGGGATGGAAAAGACCGCGCCGGCGCAACCGTCGGAAGAGCACTTCAGAGGACTGGAATGCTATAATCAGGAGGTATAGCAGGATTAAAGCAATAAAAAACTCACATCACCCGGCAATCCACTCGGAGAGAGTGTTGACGCGTTGCTTCGGTTCCTTGGAAAGGTGTTTGCAGAGGGGAAGACACCGAGTTTATGACAAAACTACAGTTCCCTACCAACGACGTTGACGAGTGCTGCTTGTGCACCGGGTGTTCGCTATCGTCCTCTGAGGACGAGGGCGAAGGCTCCGGATGTACCTGATGTTCGATATCGCTACCCTGAGGTGCCGTCGAAGCTTGGCGCTTAGGCAGGGGGTGGCGAGCGAAATCGTGAGCTCGATTTTCGTCGAGCTCAGCTGCTTCCCCATCCCCTAACGAAGCTGTTGAGCCGGACATCATAGAGAAGCGATCGGACTGTGCATGCAGGTTGGCGAGGTATTGATCACTAAGATCCATGTCCTTCTGTGCAGCCTTGGTGAGGAACTTGTCGCAGAAAGCTCCAATACGCGAGAAGCCGATCCTTGACTTCTTATGCCTGGGCTTAGTTCTGGCGGAGGGACAGGTGAGAAGAGGGAGGAGTTGGAAGAGAGAAAATATCATAACGTACAGATCCTGAGCGTCGATGTACCTCGCGCTAAGTTCCTTGCAAAGCTTTGATTTCACGGGAAGTGGGACAATGTTCCTATTTAACAGAAGTCCAGGTCAGCACAAGTATCGGTAAAGGATGTGGTTGGGCTACGCTTACTCGTCCACGTGAGGGGCGATGTTTGAATGGTCCGGGGTTGAATGCATGTTTGCAGTAGCAGTAAAGGACCCTTGCTGCAAAGCGTAAGGGTGTCGCCTGGGTGCTTGGTGCTCGACGGCGGGGTATCTAACCCAGTGGCCAGATAGATTGTGATCAGCGTCATTGGAGAGAATTCGCGCAGTACAACTCACGTTTCGTTGAACTCGGAAAAAGGGGCGCTGGTGGAGGGTGTCGGCAAGGATGCTGACGAAAGAGTTCCCGAGTACGGGTGGGACGCAAAAATGTTGTTTGGGGCCCTAGAACTAATAACGTCCCGCACACAGTCCATGCCTAGCATGGACTCAACCGAGTATTTGCCATCTGGACCGCGCCGCAAGGAGGCTATGGTATTGAATCAACAAGCGGAACGGCGGGCATAGGTGTTGGCAGAAATACGGGCTGGAGCGATTTTCGTTGAACTCGCGCTGCGACCCTGATTAGCTGATGTAGAAGGGGCTAAGAAAGCCTCTTAATTTTAAAAAGGATAACAACGAAAAAGCATTCGGACAAACTCACCGCTAGGGAGCGACGGCGGGCGCGGGGAAGAGTCCTTTCTGAACATTGGAGAAGGAGAGCTGCTTGAAAGTGGGCAGGAAACGGGGAGGTCAATGCAATGCAGGAAGCGGTGAGGTGGCTTATATTCCTTTGATCGAAACTCTAACCCTTCCACCCTTTCGAGAAAGGATCTTCCTATAGCAATTTGGATATGATCTGGTAGAGGGTCCACCTTGACGCACCGAATCGACCTAATAGACTGCCGTCACGATTGGCCAGGAAGCAAACCTATATGCCATGTAGCTGGGCCCAAAGAAGCATTAATGCGAATAGATCGAAAGTCGACAAGAGATTGACAAACTGAGATTTCACGACCCTGCCTCAAGTTCTCGCCCCTTGTCTGTAAAGGTCCTATGACTAGAGAGGCATGTTCTTCATGTTTGACCATGACGAGAGGGTGCGTAAGTTGCCCGTAAGCACCCACTGTTATGGACCGCTCAAACTTCTCTTGGTGACTGTTCGAAAAGGTGCTGCGCTTCCTGGTGTTCGGGATATCGGCTGGGACACCACGGGAGGCAGCTTCTGGAAAATCTAACTTTAGGAGCCGTGGAAGCTGGACAGAGGTCGCCGTCACCTCTCACCTGGCAGTCGAACCTTACGATGAACTCGGGATCATGCACATAAGTAAGGAAGGAAGGTGAAGTGGGGGCGGTTTGAAGGTGGCTGAAAGCAAATTGGACATCCTGATATCGATACGGCCATCGCCGAAACGTGAGGTGAGCGCAACCCTCAAACCTGGGCTTCATTTGGTTAGGCTTGTGAACCAGCTCGCTCCTCAGCTCGTCACCTCTCCATGTCATGAGCCAGAGGGCAACGAACTGGACTGGCGCGAGCCTACCATTGGGAAGAACTATGCTCGAAAGTCACTAATAGTCCCACCGCATGCATGAGCCCGTCACAGCTTGAGCTCCCTCATCCAGGGTAAAGGTCGCCAATCAAAGAAATACAAACATACTCCCCCTGATTTGCGGGATGCTAGACACCAGAGGATCATCTAATCTGACATTTGTGGCTCCAAAACTTCAGCCGTACACGGGCAGTCAATTCCGGAGGTTGCCAGTCCCCGGATACCCAGCCATAGATCCAATTTACTCTCTTTGGACTGTACCCGCTTCGAAGAATGTACCACATGATTGGTAAGTACCCTCTGCATGGCGTGGTAATCGTTCCCAGGGTTTAGGCTTGCTGTGTACACCATTTTTACCAGCCATACAACATCCCCCTCTCTTACCTCTGCAGCTCAAACAGAAACATGGCTAGTACGTTTAGAACATCTGTAACTTCTTTCCATTCGTGTCAAAATGTCAGAGGGTTTGCTGACATTTTCCACAGCAGAACCCCACCCGTTTATACGGAGACAGACAGTCCAGGATTGACCTGGTCAGTGCGTTAATGTCTCATATCCTTGACCGTGCTGATAGAAGGAGCTAGAAACCCCCCCCGGGCGCCTCTCTCTCTAGTGAGCCCCAGCAACATACCAATGTCTACCTCTTCGCCGGTCAAGGCGAGTCCCACTCAGGCTTTCGTGAAGCCCACCAAGCAGGCAGTAGCAGTGAGTCGTCCTAGCGCTGTTTCCTCCAACAATCGTTCCCAATCGACGGCTGCCGTTCCGACCCAACGCTCTTCAGATTCCAAGCCACAGAAGGCCAATTTCAAAACTCGGTCCCCAAATCTTATGAGCTCTCCGGAGACGGAAGGCCCTTCGATTTTCTTTCCGGGCAGCAGCTCCTCGGGTGGCTGTCCCACCCACCGTCGCCACAGCATCGGAGATGGTAGCGGGCTCTACTTCAGCTCCTTTAATTCGTTCATCTCAAATAGGGTTGTCTGTGAAACCTGCGGAATGACCTTTTGTCATGACCTAGACTCCATCGTCGAAGGCGATCAGGAACTTCAAGGCGATGTTCAAGACCTGCTCGACAAAGATTCTGCTTCCAACCAAGCAGAAGAACTTGCTCTCCAGGTTGAGTTCAGCCGCTTGTATTTTCATCTGGCTCGGCTACAGGTTCAGTATGCCATGGGTATTTTCGTCAACCGCCTCAGAGAGATGGAGATTTCGGAGGTAACGGCCCATCGTGTAGCTGACGAGAAACCAGGCGTGGCAGAGGCCTACAAGGCTCTAGCCCCAGAACTTCGCGAAGCTTTATATCAAAGTACGCTTTGTTTCACATTCAATGACCCAGCGATCTCACGAACCATCCAGATATCGAAAAGGCTGATGAAGAGCTCCTCGTCAAAGACTTCGCCCTTCTCACTATATACGACGCGGACCTGGCATCAGTAAAGTCCGAAGCAGCGTTCAGTTGTATGGAACGATCGGCAATTGAATACTTCCAACCCCCCATCTTCAGTTCGCAAGCCATGACCGCGTCGGCATAAGGAGATTCTTCCCGATAATCATACTTCAACTCGACCTACCACTACTTCTTCGTTTGCGGACATTTTCTTTATTGATCGATTTATAGCAATTCCTGTACTTCTAACTTCTATGTATACCTGTTCGTTGCTGGTGTGTAACGTGTATCCTTTCTTCGTGCCCAAACCAGACAATGCTTGGCAACAAATCTATGATCAAGGATACAGCTGCGCTGAGACCCGATCTTCACGCCATCACGTTGCAACCGACCAAAACTCCCGAAGTCTGCTTCATTTCGCTGTGTTTGGGGATTTTGCGAGTCTCGAGTTTCACCTGTGCAATCCCATTATCCAGAGCGACGCAATATGACGCCAACTTGAGCTCCATCCCTCACCCGTCCTCCCTGTCACTACCACCTGCACAACCGCGTGATCGGACCCTTTGCTCATCTCAAGTTCAAGTTTGCCTCAACAATCTTCCTCCGTCACGATGATATGATCGCCCGACCTGAATGAGTGACCCCACTATCACCCAACAGTCGAAAGGACAAGGACACCTTCCACCCCTCCATATCGAGGTTTGTTTCTCATATGGTGACTCGAAGACGTCCAACTTGAATGCAGCCCCACAATCAGCATCTACCTCTTCGAGCTCCGGATCCCATTGTTGTCTCCGGACACCTGTACGATTTTTTTGGTTCAAAGATTCCCTCCCCAGCAGGGCTTCCACTCATTTTCCATCGCCACCGCCCTCGTCGCTGTCCCTGCCCAAGCTTCTTTAGATATCGGAGGAGCTTCGCCTTGTTTCCCTCCTTAGTTCACCCACTACTTCGCCGAGAATCCTCATTTACGCTTGTTACGGCACAGGACGTCATCCTTCAACTTGAAGTTGGTGCATCTTTATCTTTTAAGTGCATCATCGCGCTTATCATCCTTTCCTCCGTCCGCTACCTCTTCCTTGTCTAGGTTCCGGTTGCCTCAAACGATAGGTGATCGAGCACCTTCTTTAGAACAACCGAGCTCGAGATCGGCCTCGCAAGCGCCGAGTTCTCTTCACCACTGAAATCACTCGCCATAACGTAAACGAGCATCTGGCAGGCTCGGCCGCGCAGTCCTAGTACGTCTTCTGTACCTTCGAATTTAATCAGACTGTCGTTGTTTAATGTTTTGTTTTGTTCTGCATCTCCCAGCTATCTCCGTTTTAGTTCCTCTACCTTATTTGTCCTCGCCTATCAACCAATGTATAACCTTTAAATTTCCACTTCTACATATGGACACCCACTTTCAAGTTTCAATAGTGTCAGCGCTATCAAATGGAAGAACATCACTAGCCAACTAGTATTTATTCGAAAACGCAGAGGATGATTAGCGTCGCCTAACCTGGTCTGGGCCCGGGAGCGATAAATTATATATATACGGCACAACGCCTCTTATTTTTGAGTGATAATAAATGGCCATTGAGAGACAGCTGCCTGACAAGTATCTAGTATCTTCCAAGGTAATGAGTCTGCGAGGAACGTACAAGATCCCAGTCTTGGTTAGCATTGGGGACCTTGCTTAAAATAATCTTGGTAAACTGAACCTCGTTGATCCACCAGTTTCGATATTGCTCTTTGCTGACATTGGCGCCATCCAGATGCTCAGTCAGTTGCTCGATTTCTCCCTGTTTTTCGCTCAACTCTTCCTTCGCCATAGCCAACTCCTCCCTAGCGGTGCGTAGATTGGCCATCTTGGTCTGAAGCGATCTCTTTGCGTGCTTTAGCTCTTCGGCGAGTGCCCTGAACTCGTCGCTTTGTACGCTGCTTTGAGTCTCAGTAGGATTCTGGACCAACTCAGAAGCAGTGGTCACGACAGGTGGCTCCATCTTGTGTACGTAGTCACTGTCCCCTCCCCGTGCACCAGCTGCAAATTAATATTGGGTTAATGGAAATACTCCAAAGCGACTGTAGCACATGCCGCACCTAATCCTGGGACTCGACTGGTGCCAGTGGCCCCACCCACACGTCTCCTTGGAAGTGGAGGAGCGCTAAGTTGCAGTGCCCGGGTGGCAGATCTGGTTAAAGGACGGATAATACCGCCCCTACGATCGATAGTGGTGACAGGATGAGAGACATGGTTTGAAGAGCGGCGCTCGAAACTGTCAGAAGAGACAGTATATCGGGGCATGTTTCAGCAGACGGAGAGGTGTTGCAATATTGTTGCCAGCCGGTGAATGGAGAGGTTGTATTTTTGAATCATACAGGTGCGTGGCTTTTATGTTGCAATCCTTGAACGCTACGCTGACTGTTCCGCTCACAGCCTCGGCGGCCTACAAGAGGCGTAATGGTTAATTGGATCCCTTCGGGTAGCGGCGCGGTCATTGAGGCCCTTTTAGATTATACGCAACAAAGGAGCAAAATCCCCGTACTGAGGCAGGAGCTACGGCAAAGCTCATCCTTGTAGCAGCTTGCTCGAGCCGTCTGTACGCTGGTGTGCTGGTTTATTGAAGCACGAACTCGGGAGAACGTTCTTGTACCATCCACCCAGCCAAGGCAAGGGAAGTCCTTTCGGTAGTACCTCAAAGGTGAGTTCGAATCATGCATATTGCGCATTCTCCACTGTCGATGTCAACCGCTGTGAGATATTAACTGATAGAAATGTGTATATGCAGATACTGAAATGATGCTTCGCAGCACGTCAGACTGTGTGCCCAAGGGCTGCGGGGCTTCCTATACAACCCCTCGACACCTAGACGCTCACGAGGAGGAACGCTGCAGAAATCGCAAGAGAGAATTATTGGATCTTCTCGACCTAACGGAATCCCTGTGGGAAGCAAGGAAGCGCCGGAAACTGGACAGAGGATTAGATTCTCACCTTGCTCAGCATGGCCTCTCACCTCGCATGGGCTCGGAGAATCTGAGAGCTACCTCATCTTCACGGCCTTCGGATGTGAGTGTTTATATTGATATCAAGCACTAGCCGTCTCATTAAACCTCTCCTTCTAGAATGGCCTTGACCCCAGACTCAACAATCTACGACATTAGAACCGGCTGCGGTTGCCCTCGACGACAACGCCCCCATTGCTCTCTGAAAGCCAATGCATATTGAGGCACATACCAGGTCGATATCGAGAAGACTTGAGCGACGATTCGGTTTATGAGGAAGATTTACGCCCCCCAGCCTCTGAAACCCTTAGAGGATAGCCAAACTCGTAAGTTCACAGCTCAGAAGTTCTCGAGTCTCAACCAATCTTAATATCGAATTAGCCATGCTTGAAGCTGGTCAAGATCGTATCCCTACCACTGCGCAGCTGACAGGTGGCTTGGTCGCTCAGCAAGCCGTATGGTGGCACTCAAAACCTAATACATTCGATCTATAGCGGCGCTTCTACGGCATTCAGATTCAGCTGCCTTCCAGTGACCCTGAACAACGTCTTCGGCCAAACGACTTTGATGACCCTCAAGAGCCCGCAAGCGGTGCAAAGCCAGGCGGGATACCTTCGTCTAGTCTCGCTCCTTTCCCCAATCTCAGCTCCTTTCTCTTCGCCGATTGGTGCTGGAATGGCCAGAATGAAAAGTCCGCCGACGGGTTGGCCAAATTCCTTTCCCTTGGACGACAGAACACCGCATCTGGCAGCAGGAGATCGGGCGTGGTGCCTGTGTTCGCATGCTCTACTCAAGGGTATTTTTATGTGTCTCGGCATCCAGAACCCTCACCAATACAACATGCGATACGGCAGCTAATGGACTCGATACCGCTAACAAATGACATGCTGGGGTCTCCCGGAGGCAATCCATCATCAAGACCTCGAAGCATGACAATGTCGACCGGTAGAACACAGAGGGAATAAATCGTAAGCGGATGCTGGGTATCACGATAGCCCCGATCTTCAATGCCATCTTGCTTGCATCTTGCTGCGGACACTGAGCCTAGAATGGAGATCTTAATGTTATTGCCACTTCGACCGCACAGAAGTAGAGTAGATCCGAACCGGAATAAATTATATTGAAGTACAGTACAACAGAAATCGCCGCGTCTCTGAAGTCTATCCTGTGCAAGGACTCTCGTCCGTCTGAGCACGGAGCGAGATCCCTTGGCATCGGTGCGACATACCAGTTTGGGTACAACACTTCCTAATCGAGTTTGGCATACCAGCGCTGAACTCGCCTATTTCCTATGCCTGTAACCTTCCCTCCTCACTCTCATTCTTCCTACCTGTTTCTTTCATTTGTTCTTGTTCCTTTCAGCCTCTCCGGTGACTACGATAGCCGGACAATCATACATCATTTCATTAATTAAGGTACATCTAGCTTAAGAGTATCCATCTACCTATATAGCCATGTACTTGCCTCCTGGTTCGGGGATTCCCTCTTCGGCAGGTTTTCCCTCTATTTACATCCCAATACCACTCTCTTCCATCGCGTTCGTTCGGGCTTCTGAATTCACAGAAGCCTCACCTCGTTCTATTCTTAGTTCACCCGCTCTTCTTCGCCGACTCGTTCACGCTCGTTACGGCACAGGACGTCCTCGGTGCATCTCTCGTCTCGCACCACCATGGTTATCATCCTCTTGTCCCGTTCCTCCACATCCCTTTCCCTTTCTCTAGGTCCCGGTAGCCTCACCGATCAGGTGATCGAGCGCCTCCCTTTGAGCGTCTGAGATCGGCCTTACAACCGGCGAGTTCTCTTCACCTGGCTACGACAGGTATACGTATCGCACGGTCCACTATGACACTATTAAGAACACCCCCATACAGAAAGCTGTCGTTTACTCGTCGTTGCCATGGCCGGAAAGACCAAGTGCGCCCATGAGATGCACCACTCATAAAAGGGTATAAGGATTTACAAGGTGTACAATGATGCTCAAGGCGTACACATAGTTTATATTGGGGTATCAGAAATGGCGAATTCCACAAGAACTATAATAATGGTATACCAGCCGGCCTTCGAATTCTGTGATTTGCAAGAACGGGTTATAAATCACATTTTGGTTCTAATCTAGCATGGACACATAGCCGGGGGCTAAAACAATTCATTGAGGAATAATGAGCAAGCAACAAGCAAGTCGATACGTAGAATAATCTCTGGTAGAACTATCGACAGAAGTCAGTAGAACTCGCCAAACTGAGGATCAGAATGACGCACTGCAATGGCGGCGTGGGTAACGCATGCGGCCCCGAGTTGGCATCAGTCGTCGTCGTCGTGTTCGTCGTCGATTCCACTCATATCTTCTTCACCCTCATCATCGGCGACTCCTGCAGGCCCTCGACTGGTACCTTTTTCAACCCTGCCTTTGGATTTGCTCGCCTTCTTGGCCTTTTTCGCCGCAAGCACGACCTTGGCTTTCTTCGTGCGAGACCCGCTCTGTGAACGCTTGTTGGCATTGGCCTTCAGGTGCGAGTACTTGGCAGGAACGTCGAGCCACCCATTCCGGTATGCATTCTTTCGTTTATTCCTCAAGTATTGCTTGAGCATCTCTTCCGTGGCCCAGTCGTTATGGAACCGCTTGAGGAAGGGATGTGCTTTCCGAGCCTAAGAGTCCGTCAATCCCATGTCCGTCCAGCAGGGTTCTGATACTCACCACTTGAAAGACTTTGGCCTTCTCGGTAGCTGAGATATCGGCCCATGGCAACTGCCAGTCCAAACCCCCTCGAACACCTAGGTCCCGCATGTAACGCTGCGCAATCATCAGGTGAACCGCAATTGGAAAGGAATATGCGGCTGAAACTGACCAATAACCCTTGATAGATCTTATTCTTCTTCGAACTTCCAGCAAGACCCATCTTTACCTGGATGCTGTAGTCTTGACCAGCAGTTCCTGAAGGCCGACCCACTATCCCTTCCTCAACAGCAGACTTGTCGGAGGTTGTGGGCTGGCTGGCTGTGTTCTTGAGCTTTTCCTCGAGCTCTTTCCTGGCGTTCTCAGCAGCGGCGAGTGCGGCTGAAGTTGGTCAGACACATCTAGATCAAATCATTTACACATACCAGTGAGTCTTGCTACTTCGTCCACCCCAGCTGCAGCATCCTGATCTCCTTCATCTTCGTCACCAGCTTCACATGTGCAACCACTGTGCAACTTCTGCGTATCACCGGCTGGGGACAGGAGGTCATGAACAGTGTCCACGAAAAGATTGCTATCACACTCGCCTGCCTTGGTGCGAAGGCGTTGGTTCTCTGCTTCAGCATCCTGGAGCTTTTCTGGGATCGAGAACAATGCTAGTAAGTTTTTGAGCCTGTCGATGGGTGACACAGCGGCTTACTTTCGAGTCGACCCATCCTTTCGATTATATTGACCAATGCACTGTCGTTGCCAGCACCAGATGGATCATGGGGTTGGTGAGTGGTTGTGGATGTAGATTGTGGTGGTGGTGGAACATTCTCTTTGTTTCTCTGGTTGCGGGATGTGGCCTTTGGGTTGGTTGTGGCTGCGCTCTTCTGCGCAGCAGTAGCAGCAGCGCCTGCCATAGCTCAACTTTGAGGAAAGGTCAGTCTCTTGTTCGTCGATTCTGCTCTCGTTCATGGACATTACCTCTAGGTGGTGGATGGAAAGAAGAAAACCGTTGGCGGGCGAAAAAGGCCATGCCAATGGCACAACCGGCGGAACTTTGAATCGTGATGCCGTTTTTTCCGCCGCAATATAAGTCGACGCTACTCAACTAGTGGCCTTCAGCCAAACGACCACCAGTTCCACCGTTCTCTACTTCCTATGGTGCGCAACCTCTATTGCCGTAGTCGCCGTGCTGCATCTCGCCAAGCGTCTGCAAAGATTTGCTTTGATCCTTCGCAAAAACCGTAAACCTCGCAAACAATCTGCCTTCAGGACGCTACTCCTTGTATCTTTTACTCGCCGGCACCACCGCCAAGCCCAACACCATCCCTTCCTCATCGATTGCACAGACCCGTACTTCCACCCCTCAGGCCTGCACCCAAGATGCCTAACTCACCGTCGCCATGCTGTTGAGATCATCTCAGATGATGAATCCTCTGTACGCCTTTTCAGCCTCTCTCCCTTTCAGACACTAACATGATCATCCAGTTTGCATAGGTGCTCGGTTGCTGCTGCGGCTGCCAGTATGGCTGTCCAGAATCCCTTCCGCGAGTCGGTTGTCAATGCTGGTGATGCCCCTCCAGGACTTGCACCTTCTAGCTCGATCTTTATGTATCTTGATGTACCATCCGGAATCTGAATGAAATGTACCTGACAGCATTAAAACCATGTACTGAGGCCTCTGAGTGTTCAAGATGCATGGTGCGGCCATGGGTATCAGTGCGTCTCTGAAGTCAGATCGTGGACACAGCCACACGGGCGGAATTCAAGCTCACGGCGTCTGACCCCTTCACTGTCGTCTTCCATACCGTCTAGCCATGCCTTCTGCAGGATCGAACACAGTCTACTGCAGCTGCTGCGAGAGCTATATTACCCGTCAGAGGGAACGTGAACACCGCGCTTTGCTTATAGCCGACAGCCAGCTGGCAACATCCCTTCGACATTCGCCTCCGTCCACCTCTGCTGGGAAAATGAAGCAAGTGGTGACCATCTCCGATTCTGAGGATGATGAAGACCCTCCTGGACCACCTGTACAGCCTGAAATCTTCGATCAGATGATGGATAATCCGAGCTCAGAAGCCTTTGAGCAGCAGGAAGATATTGATAGTGACGATGAGGATGAGAGACTACTGCGTAGCCTTTTCGTAGGCACCCAGACCAATTTGGAAAGGGTAGCCATGGGGGCCTTGCTGGAGGAGGAAAGTGGCGAAGAGGATGAGGGTCCCTGGAATTTCTCGCTCGAACCAAGCAGCCAACGCAAGTGGAGAAGATAGTGACACTGATTCAGAGGATGAGGGATGGTTGGATTGGGATAAATTTGAAAGGATGGTTGATGAATTAGGACTGGGGGAGGGATTTGACCGAGAAGCTGCAGGGATCGGTGAGTCTATCTCAACTGGGGTTTTGGATTGGCCTTCTGAAACTTTCCCGTAGAGGAAAAGCTACTTATGTTCGATCGCGAGATATGCCGCATCTTCTCGTACAAGCACAAATCCAATACAAGCGACCGAAACTTTATTCTCCTCCGCCGTGCATTCCTGTCAAGCCCAAATGTCCCTACTCTTGACAAGCTTCGCTCTCGAATACGATTCCTTGCAGGGTTTAAGCCTGAGTTATTCCATTGCTGTATCAATTCTTGCTGTGCCTTTGCTGGACCGCACGCTTCACTGGACAAATGCTCATACTGCAAAGAAGATCGCTATGACGCAAAACAAGAGCCCCGAGCACGCTTCACATATCTACCTATCATCCCCCATCTCCTCTCGCTCCTTGCAAACAGGACAACAGCTAGCGAGATGCAGTATCGAGCTGGAGAGCACAAGGAACACCAAAAGCCCAATATCATGACCGACATTTTTGACGGCAGGCAATACCAGCACTTGTGTGCAGAGCATGTGCCGACGGTGGCTGAGAACAGCACGGCCCATCCCACAAAGTTCTTCTCCGACTCTCGTGACATTGCTCTTGGGCTCTCGACAGACGGATTTGCCCCTTTTCGGCGACGAAAGAATACAGCCTGGCCGTTAATCCTATTCAATTACAACCTTCCCCCCGACATACGATTCCATGTTAGCCGGATCCTCTCCATCGGCGTTATCCCTGGCCCAAAGAAGCCAATTGACATCGACTCCTTCCTTTGGCCACTGTGCCTCGAGCTTCTCAAGCTGATTCGCGGTGTGCAGGCATTTGATGGGCTTTCCAAGGAGTACTTCATTCTCCGGTCCTTTCTCATCGTTGTCTTTGGTGACATTCCGGCAGTGTCCATGCTCATGCGAATGAAAGGCCATAACGGGTTCTCACCATGCCGCATGTGTAGCATCTTGGGTGTGAAAACCCCTGGCACCCGCGGACCTTTCTATGTCCCACTCGACCGTTCAAGACATCCAGATGTACTCTCAAGCGCCAATGCGATCCGGAAGTATGCTCCAGATCAGCTACCGATGCGCGAGCATGAACAGTTCATGCAACAGGCTCGTATCGTGCAGTCGGCTGTAGTCGACGCAGAGGCTGAACGTCGAGCAAAGCAGTACGGGATTAAGGGTGTTCCTATCCTCGCTCGGATCGCCTCGTTAACCTTTCCAACCTCGTTCCCATACGACTTCATGCACCTCATCTGGGAGAATCTTGTCAAGAACCTTGTCTTACACTGGACTGGCAATTTCAAGGATCTCGATGATGGGTCAGAATCATACTCATTTTCCAAGTCCCTGTGGGAGGCAATTGGCGAAGCAACACACCGTGCTGGAGCAACCATCCCATCAGCCTATGGTCCCCGTGTGCCAGACATTGCTGGGGAACGAGGGAAACTACGTGACCGCAGATATGTGGTCATTTTGGACATTATATCTTGCCCCTATCCTCCTCCGCCGCCGATTTAGCGAGGTGCGGGTACTATTGACATTTCATTGCCCTTGTCCGGTTACTCAACGTCTGCCTCCAATTCGAGATCTCAACTGAAGAGATTGATGAATTGGAGGCAGGCTTCATCAAGTGGGTGGAAGATTATGAACGGTAAGCGGTCTTGCATGACAATCTCAGTCACATACTGACACGACTTCCAGATTATACTACCAGCATAACCCGGCTCGCACGTCTGCATGTCCTGTTACTATTCATGCACTCCTCCACATTGCGGAAAGTATTAGGCAGATGGGACCTGTCTGGTGCTACTGGGCCTTTCCAATGGAACGCTACTGTGGCAAGCTCCAGCGCATCATCAGAAGTCGCCGGTTTCCCTATCCCGCGATGGACCGGTTTGTCGTCGAAGATGCTCAACTGACTCAAATTGGGCTTCTTTACAATGTGGTGGAAGAACTTTCATTATCTCCACCAAAGAAACCACCACAAGGGTTCTCGCACCCAGATTGTGAGTAATCCATGCTTTATACACATATACAAGACCCCTTATGCTTCCCAGATGATTCGTGCATGCTTCTACCCCCGTCGCGCTCAGGGGTACCATCAGACACTAAAGTTGCTCTCATCGCCGCCGCTCTTGTCACGCGCAGTCTCCATCCTGAGGCAACACCAGTCCCAGTAGCAACTAGCTCAGCACAGCCGAAGAGCCGCCGCAAACCCGCAATTGCTACAGTGAAGAAGTATGTCCGGGATGCAACCGTGGTTGAGTGGGGAAAGGTTAAGCGCGTCGATTCGGAGGAAGGAGATACGATGGCAACATCAACCATGGGGAGGCGGGGTAATGACAGGCGTGACAACACCTTCGTTCGAGTAAGCAACCATGCATTCACGCAACTGGGCTTTATCTAACATTATCTTGTGTCAATTTTATAGTACGAAATGTACGTTGACAGACATGCGAACCAACGTCGCCGCAAGCCCGAGTACGAGCTGAAGACGTGCTATGGGCAACTGGAGCACATCTTTTGTGTCACATTTCATGACGCAGCGGCCTCTACAACCCTTGGGCTGAAGGGAGATACTGTTTATACTTGCCGCAATACGTGGGTGTGTCCTAACGAACAAAACCATTCCTGGACTCGACATCCATTTTTATGCTAATCTCGGCGCCCTGGAGGTTGTTGACATCACCACCATTCAAGCTCTCGTTGGACGGGTACCAGACGGGTCTCATGGATGGGCAATCATCGATAGGAGTGGTAATCTTGCCCGTGCAATAGGTGCAGAGGATGAGGACGAGGAGGCTGGCCAGTAGATAACCCCCGAGTATACAATAAATCAATCTTTTTATGTGGCAGATGTTTATCGATTTCGCAGTCCTTTCCTTGAATCAAAAGGAACTGAATGAGGCGATTTGATACATATACCTAGCTTTACTAACAAGCCTGAACTGTCATTGCTGTCGTGCTACTAGGTCTGATGGTGCCTTCCTGGTACCATCAAACTCGAAACGAGCTTTCTCCTGAACGAAAGATCCCATTACCCAGCGAGCTGTCCATCAAGAAGATCTTGTTATTACATCTCAACATTCATATTTTCTCGCACTAATGGCCTCGACGTTGAACTCTGAGGGAGCCAGCATGTGGACTACCGTTGGCCCCTATTCAGTCCAAAATATGTCCCACGACCCTGGAAGACCAGGAACAACGTCGAGTGACTTTCAACCTACCTCTGGTCGACGGTCTAGGTTGCCGCGCAACCTAGAATGTAGGTTGTTTTCAAATCAACCAAGGATAACCCTCCCGTAGGTTGAAAGGCGTTTTTCACCCGACGTTAGGTTGAAAAACAACCTGAGGCCCCTTCACAGTGGGATCGACACCTCTCCAAAGCCATCAGCAATGGCTTCAGCATCGTCAATCAGCGATTCTGTGTATTTTGGATCGTTGGCACCGTATGAGATCTCCATGATGGTCGATCCGAAGAGACGACGCGAGGTCATGATCAGACGCGCTCACAGCACTCACACTGCGGGGAGTAGTAGGTGGCTCGGCTCACTATTTAACGCTGTTGCAGAGGTCCTGCGGCCCGACTACCGATAGCACGCAGGAATGCCAATGTGCGTCGCTCAATCACCGGATGGTACGTGGGGACCTCATTCTGGTTGAAGTAATTATGAAAGACTCGGCGGTTGGATCGCAGCTGTGGACCGTAATTGAGTAGACCAAAGTTCCATCTAGTAATGTCGATCCTAGAACAATAGTTTAGGCTAGGACTCGGGGCTTCAGGCAGGTCGGTACATAAGACATACATATCCAATGCTGCATGCATCCTGCGGTCCGAGTAGTTGGGGGCCCTCTTTTCAAAAAGCTCTTGGCAGGTGTCAAGGGAATTGAGGACCAAGACTAGCGAACCCATGACTTCAAAGTAAACCATATCACCTACATGGACTCGGTGAGTATTGGTTGCTTGGGGAACCGGGGGGACACATACCGTACGCCTCTCCCCAGTCTCGATATGCAACCCAGGGCTTTCCAGAGGAAGAAAGCTGAAACATATTCCCGAAGATAGGGACACGTTTAGGACCTGGCGGCAAGGGAAGTCCCTTATGATTTCTTCTGAGACTCTTCGATAACCATAATGCAACTGGGCAGATGGCACATGCGAGCAAAAGCCACAGTGAGAGGTCCGTAGACAGTTCCGTATTATTCAAATATCGCCAGGGCGACCAGCCAAATCGATTTGGATTTGAATACTTGATTATATAATTGATTTAAACCACATTTACATGTGATTCAAACTCGCACTTACCCTGATTTGAAGCGGATTCAAACTTATAAATTTCCTTTTCAGCACCATAGGCGCCCGCCGAGGCACTTCAAATTGGGATTCAAATCGATATTCCAAATTGATTTCAAATCACAATTAAATATATTTGAATCAATCTAAATTTAACTTAATTTACACAACGCGATCCGAATCTATTTAAAGACTCGGAATGTAAGAAATTTTGAACAAGTCCCTCGGCGTCCCCTTGCCAGGTGGCAGTTAGCAAAGGAGCACGAAGGGAAGCTCAACTTGAAGGCCCAAGGCCCACTCCTTTTATTCGCTGGCTTTGTTTGTATGTATGTGGCATAGCCGGCAAGCGTCCCGTGCGCTGTCACACGCGGTTGTTGGTGGAAACCAAACAATGGTAAATTGTGACTTGTATATAAACAGGGGGCCTCCTAGTGGACTGTCTTGCTGCCTCTGCCTTTCCCCCCGTTGAGTTGGCACCTCAATGTGGGGGAATCGTTATAGAGCAGTACTTGACTTTGCATTTGCAA
Organism: Coprinopsis sp. MPI-PUGE-AT-0042; assembly: GCA_020736565.1. Lineage (NCBI taxonomy): Eukaryota > Fungi > Basidiomycota > Agaricomycetes > Agaricales > Psathyrellaceae > Coprinopsis > Coprinopsis sp. MPI-PUGE-AT-0042. Next base: position 75,344 of record JAHBOF010000138.1, read on the forward strand.
GTCTTTCGGCTCTCTGTGGGCTTCGAGTCCATTGTGGGACTCTCTGTATTTAAATTTGTATTCGAATTCCTTGTAATATATTTGAGTTGATTTGAATATTATTTGTTTGAATTTGATTTGAATCGACTGAATTCGGATTTGAAGGTCCTGATTTGAATCCATTCCCTTGGATTGGTATTTGAATCATGCAATTCAAATCACATTTGAATATCATTTCAGAGGTGCATTCGAATTGCTCAATTAGGTTACACCGTGGCACACCCTCTTCACCCTTACAGATAGCTGTGATGAATTTATACTAAAATTAATTTAAATTTGAATCTGAAATGGACTTGAATTGGATTTGAATCCAAATCGATTTGGGTGGTCGTCCAGCCAATATTTGAATAATAGCCAAGTTATTTTATGAGAGGTCTCGAGTAGCCAGAGTGTCGCACCTTATCTGTGTTATTTAAGGAACTGTCGCCATTGGTAGAGATTTACATTGCATAAATCTTTGCACATTTCTCAGCTTCAACCCGTCAAGTAGATCTATGCGAATTCAGGTGCCTGAATCTGCACCCGAAGAGAAGGTAAATGTCAGGTCTTGCGACTGATTTAACCCTTCTTGAGTAAGAGAAAGCAAATCTTGGCAACGGGTCAATCCATTACCCCTGTTATCACGAGAAGGGGGCAGAAGACAGCTAGGTAAGGAACAGGTCACATGGACAATCGGGAAGCCATTCTGCAGGAGCCAACACGCATTCCCATCAAGAAGGAAGGAAGGATAGCCACCATCGCCGAATCTATTTGCAGCATTTCTGATCTGGACTTTAAGCCTTAAGCGCCCATATCCACGCTTTGACTTCTGAACAGTGGAAAATATTGTTCAACGTAATTTGAGGTATACATATGAGGAGGAGCCAGGAGGCAGTATTCGATATGTAAGTTACTTTGAAACCCCCGTGTTTCCGTGAACGCGTCACGTACGTACCGCTACCTAGTACAAAAGGGTGGTAAGGAAAAGACGAATGGGAATTCTGTCCGGGTAATGGGAGGCAAGGGCCCCTCCTCGCCAGAGGGCGGCCCCACGCATGCTCCAACTCCAGGATCGACCAGTCGTCTGCAAATAAATGCAAGGTAGGTGCGCTATATGAGAGGCGTAGGAGGGAAAAAGAGATCACTTGCGTTGTAGATTCCACTCAGAAACACGGAGAAAGAGAGAGACACAGGGGAGGAGAACAGAGGTTGATTTCAATGGTGTGCGAAAGCTAGCCACCACGTTGGGAACATGGAGGGCCTGGCAGGAAACCGGCGCTTCTGAACGGGTTCCGTTCAACGGTCTTCGGTGGTCCTTCCATATAAGAGCCGAGTTACCGATGTCGCTCCTGTGATACCACTCGGATGGTTGAAGGAAACAAACAGTGGGAACCAGGAAGCCAACGAAAGGCCGCTCGGTGCACAGGTTGGCATGTGTGTGCTGTAGACTTGGCGGGACGCCGCTGATTCAGATACAGCGACCTGAGAGCTTCAAAACACCACCATTTAGGAGTTGAGCATATTGGAGGAACACTCCTTGGAAAATAACCTCAGCAGGGGCAGTCAGCTTTAGTGTTGAGTTCATGGATTGGGCACGCACCTGACGAACGTGGTGGACATGGACGACCCTCATGATTCTTGCAACCTGGCCCAGTGGTCGATTGACAGTCCACTTGCGCCCGATAAGTCTGAAGACGCTCTGCATTCCCAAAAGAAAAAACCAATATTGCATTAACCAATTAACCAAGCCTTCTCCACTTCTAAAGCAGAGGGCTTGGAAACCTGTAAGCTACATCTGCAGGGAGTAGCGGTTGTTGAGAGAAACGAAAACGGGGGATGGAGGAGAGCGAATAATGAAAATAGATAGACATAAGTACATTACTGAGGGGTGAATTAGCAGCGAGACAGCGTGATGGAGCTGGGCGGTGGTGGATAATATACAGGTGTGCGTGGAGCGTGTTTTGTCAAGGAGCCGTCACTAAAAACGGCTTGAAGTTCGTGCACGGCGGTCGACGAGATGCCAATGCATGTGAACGTCGTGTCGATGTGCTGACATCGTCTATGAGGGAAGGGTGGAGAAGCGAGGGGGCGTTGGAGGTCATGGCAGGCAACCACTACGATCATGATGAAGTGCTCCATCGGAGAGCAGCCTCGTAGATGGAGTACATGACAGCGGCGTTGGGGATGACTCGCATCAGATGAGCACTGAGGCCGTTGTACAGCGCCCTTGAGCCCTCTTCAGCGATCACCAGCTTCAACGTCTGCAGCAGGCCGGTGTATTTGGGAATACCGCTGGGTGGTGGTGCTTGTCGTAGTCGTGTTCGAATAACCTGCAAAGGATGGTCAATAAACAAGTAAGGGGAGTCTGAAGGGAATGCGTACCTCGTGAGGATATGTGATGAGACTAGCGACACACTTTGCGGTGCCAGCACTTCCCAGCATGCCCGCCCACTCCTTGATCCCGCCCTTGCCTTCAGAGCCAGCTGTCAGGCGCTTCAGGCGTTCGTAGAGGACCCATTGGATCGTGCCCTCTGCAACACCAAGGTAGCTTGCGCTAAGGCCTTTGTAGAAGCCTTTAGCACCCTCTTCGCGCAGAATCTTTTGAATGCAGATCAGGCTGCCACGAGCACCCTTCATGGCTTGTGCCGCACTCCCCTGGGCAAGCTGCAGTCGTGTCTTGACCACCCATATTGGATTTGTAGCCGTTCCTGTCGCCACGCCAGCACATGCTGCAGCTGCCAGGTGCACCAGACTGTTCTCTTGCCCGTTGTTGAAGTTGTTGGCGATGATCCTCTTGCCATTACCGTAGGTGTAGAAGTTGATTGAGCGTGCTGGAATAGCACCAACAAGTGTTGGTCCAAGACCCTTGAACAGAGCTCGTGGTGATTCGTGAATGTAAACGTCACTGGAGGGTCAGAATGATCAGCAACATGCAGCCAACACGACGACATTGAGCTTACCGAATGATGTGAGCAGTCTCAACAAAGTTATACAGCAGTCCCCCTCGCTGTCGTGCGGCCACACCGCCAGCATGCACCTCCGCCTCCACCACCTCCGCGCACGACCTCGATGGTATGCGCTGTCGACCGCTGCTTGAACAAATCCGACTGCAGACGCGTCATCGCGACGTCAAATGGCGACGTGAACACCCTCCGCCGAACGACGGGAAGAGGACCAGCATTGACGGCTGGGAGGCGTGGACAAAGGGGTTGGACCAGTACTAAACCGTCCAACTAGCTTCCTGACTGGAATGACAAGAGGTAGCGATCCTGGATGCAGCATTCGCCGCTGCTATTCGCCCCATTTAGAGTTGGGCTAGGCCTGCTACATGGCTGTGGCATTTGGCTAGGTTGCGTTGTCGCGAGTGTAGGGTAGTTCTCTAGAATGAGGTTGAGCCTTAAGGAGCCACTTCGCGAGGCAGAACGAGGAAGGGTGTCGAAGTCTTTGACTGAACAGTGAAGAAAGAGTCAAAGCTTGACATGGGCGTGTCTGGGAATTCAAAAGCCCGGATCGAACGAATAGCGGTGGTGCCAATTTGGTGCCAATCAAATCGGGACTCTTTCTCAGTCACGGCCAGCAGCTCGCCTAGCAAGACTTCTAGGATGCCTTCATCTTGCAGACAGGAGCATGATTACAAGAGCAGGTGAGTTTCCCTCGACTAAGCCAACGGGGAGATGGACTGACCCTACATCCTTTCTAGCCATCCCAAGCATCCTCCAGCGAGTCAGATACTTGACGCTCTTACCCAGCCATGTCAATCTTAGCTCATGGGGGAGGTCTGAACGCGTCCTGTTGCATAAACCGCGTTTCGTGAGGGTGGAAAAGGCTCTATGAAGTGAGTTTCTTCTAGACCAAACGTACCATCGCTCATTGTTAGACTCGCTTTTGTTAGCCTGCCCTCTAAGTTAGCAGCGTCCGCTCATGGAGTGTGCCAATCCCCAAGGAGAAGAACCTCAACTACAGACGCAAGGATCAGGAGAAAGTGTGCGTAGCCCCATCGCAATGGACTATAAACCTTGCTCACTTTCATTCACCTTGCAGCTCTTCGGTCAATGCGTCTGCATGGCCTGCCAAATTAGTGAAATGGGCGAATCTGAAACCTGACGAGTCACGACAGGCCTCTATTTCAACGTCTCTGATATCGAGACGAGCAACCCCCTTTCACCGCAAACCCTGGATCCGCCGGCGCTGTACCTTGTCATCTGCAAGGGAAACCTCAACACAGTAAACGATCGAACCTCGCACCACGGCACACTACAACCGGCAACCTATCTATCCGCCAGCAACCTCCGCCTACATCACTACCTGACCGCTGCTCCTCCTACGCCTGCAGCAGAAACCAAACGGGCTTCTCCAACGAAGCCCCTGCCCTCGAAGGGCGTCACACCATCCCAAATCCCATCCCAAACCCCAGCAGCAGCAGCAGCACGGGGGGAGGACCGCAACGCACGGATCGACGACGACTATCACCACCACCACCTCAACTCGCAGAAGCGAGTATCCAAATGGATCAACCAAACCAAGCAAGAAATGCAGTTGGACGCCCTGTCCGAGGTCTCTGGCGTCAACGACGAATATCCCGCCTCGAATCTGGATTTCAGGACGGTGACGAGCCCGAGCGTGGCTGGAGAGACGAGTAGCACGATTAGTCGGACGACGGTGCCGACAAGTGTTTTATACAACGGGAGAGGGGAGGGAGGGTCGAAGAGTAAGGAAGCTAGTCCCACCAAACTAAAAGAGAGAGAAAATCGGCGGAAGTTGAAGGAGAAGGTGCACTTGAATGGGATGACGGACGAGGAGATGTGCGAGATAGCGACAGCGGACGCCAAATGTCATGCCTCGGCAGAAGGCATTACTACTGCCACCACCACCCTCCCCGTAAAAGAGATCAAGTCTCGAAAGTCGATGAAACTGCCGTTCAAACTCGGCCTGGACGACGCGAGTACAGTGGTACGCTACCCCAACATGCGACCACAGATGGTCCTTAGTGGACACGAACCCACCTTTACCAAGGTCATGCACAGGCTCGGCACACGAAACGCGGCGTTTGGTTCAGAACCCAGTCTGGCTACTGGAGTGACCTCGACGACGCGTTTGACTGAACGGACTGGGAGGACCTCGGAACGGGATAGGCTAAAGGGCATCCTCGGAGCCACCTGAATTCGGGTTGTCGTGGCCGCTTGTGCAGCCTGTCCTCCTTATCCTCGCGCTTGCGACACTAGTGGTCGTTTTGGTACCTGCGGCTGCGGCTGCAGTTGTGGTGGTAGCGCTGGGTGCTATCGCCTACTGCTTGGACCTCCTTCCCGAGATGGTACGTGTACTTCTTATTTGGTTTGTTGACTCCCCTTTCTGATTGCTGCTCCTTGACAGACACCGGGATCTTCAAGAAGGAAGAGCAGTAGCAGCAGCAGTGATCGACATCGATCCTCGAGATCCTCAAGAAGGACTCGGTGACAGTTGTCAACGTCGATGTCTCCCGGATGGGAACTGGCTTCACCACCTTCACTCTCTGAATGTCTCAAGCACGCCACGACACCTCCTCAATGACGGACCCTTGGCTTGGAGGGACGCACGCATGTTAGATTTCTTGCTTTGCTTTCACAGTTTTTGGCTTTCCTTGGATTTTGTAACATTACTTACTAGCCGTTTTCTTCTTCGTAGTACGATATCTTGATGACCCAATGCTATGACCTTTGACGCCCTCGTTCTTGCTTGGCCCCACCAATCCTCTTCTTGATCCCACTTCATACCAACCTACTGACGATTTCTCTTGCTAGGCTCATTCCCCTTCAGGGACATAATTGATAATTGCCTGAATGATGGGCCCATATTCTCAGGCGCGTCTGCAATTTCGAACGTAGTGCCCTGACTGATGCTTGCGGCGCTTGCTTCTATCGCCACTTCCTTCATACAGTTCCTGCTGCTCACCAAGATCCACGAAACCATTGATCCCTCTTCCGGACAAGATCATCAACGAAACCCTTTCCTCCGTCCTCGACGTCCCTGAGGAGACATTTGCCAGTACAGCATGGATATCATCATTCTCCCGCTAAGCTGACGACCTCGACGGGCCTGGTCGTATGTCAAGCCTGGTGACGCGTTGGGACACCAATGCTTTATCGTATCGCCGTCGTCCAGTCGACGGCGCAAGCGCAAGCACTGGCGAAGACACTCAAAGAACATGCTCAGCTGGGCCGTTTCACCAGGAAGTTCCGCCTGGAGGGAGGGCTTGGCAACGTAGTCTACGATATCCTTAAATGAGTCCCCACTGTGGCTGATTTTTGCGTCTCGGGAAGCCTTAGCTCGAGCGCCAGCATCGAAGGCTATCTCGGAGAATTGAAACTTGTCAGCCGTGTATTTCCACGACGATCCGCACAATATGTTTTCAGTACCCAGAAGGAGCTCGCAATAGTCCTGGCACTGGGCAGATGCCATCCGTGATGCCTGGACATCTTTGGTTAGTGTCACTCTATTTCGCCATCTTCGTCTCAATGCGAAAGGATCTTCTAGGTTACATTCGAATCGAATTTCTCGTCCCTAAGCCACCCCGTGTTGGTAAAGAAGGCCCTCAAGACTTGGGCTCTTACAGAGCTGAAGTTTCGATGCCGGGAATTCGGTCAGTCCGACTCTCTTATAGCACTTTCGAAGCTTCCATCTCTCCAGCAAATCAGGATAACAGTTTCGCGTGATGAATAGCCAGCATTCGAGGACCTTCCGTCTGGGGAATGACCGGTCGGAGGCCTCATCAATCAAATTATGGGACCACTCTACGAGTTCCTTGCGGCAAACCGTTCAGTCTATGACAAGGTTCTCTTCATAGAGTACGTTCGTCCCGCCACCGATAAACCAGGCTCGCTTATCGGTCCTTTAGACATGATTTGCTCCAGAAGACCACGGTGATCCAATGCCTTCCTGCAGACGCCCAGTACCGGCTTTCTGAGGGCGTTGTCTTCAATACAAGAGTTGCGATATGGATCCACATCCCCCGCTTTGCGATGGATTTGTCGGACGTCCATCAAATTACTGGAGTCCCTTATTCGGCCATTTGCATGTCCCCAGCAGAGGAATCACGCCGCCCGTCAGGGCACCCAGGCCTTCAGGGTCAGCCTTTCACTCGTGTCAAGAGAGTTCAAAGTAAGTTACCCTTGCTATCTCGACGAGTCTCCGGCTTATAAGAAATTTCGCAGGCCTTTGCAACACCACTCTTATACGAAGCACCCATGATTCGGAACGATTCTGTGCTCAGACGGCTTGCCCAGTCTGAACGAAAACATCACCTTGATGTCGAGTCCCGGCACTTGGCGAGGAGCTCTCTACCAAATGAGAGGTTCTTGACGCTTGCTCGTCGTTGGTCTCCGTCTGCTCCTGTGGAGGAATATATTCAAGAGGTTCAGATCGACTCTTGGCTCTCATTGCATCTTTTTCCTCCTTTTCGCGCACGGGAGCACTCCCGACTCTCTACGGCTTCCTTATCCCTGCTTCGTACACCCTTCAACACCTTCATCTACCGCTGCAACTAGCAGGAACCGAGCTTAGCTCTGTCATCTTGCGCGAATGTACGGCCCTCGGTCGTCTGAACCAACTCCGGTCTCTCGTTCTTGCTTGCCCACTAGCAATTCCTTTTGGTCGAAATAGGTTGGACGCCAAGTCCTCCCCTGATACAAGACTCATCATGGGTGCATGTCCTGTGTATGTTTCTTCGACCACCCCTTTCCGCACGCTCGCGCTCAGATGTTCTGGCCTGGCCCAACGCCGTCGAGGCTTTATTGGAGGTGGAACTTGCCTTGGCGGCTCCAAAGTTGACAAACGTTAAGGTTACCTGTCTTAGATGGTCAGCAACCCAGTGAGTACCATCATGCGTTCCGTGCCGATTTACAGATACTGATGACTTACAGACTTACAAACGGTATTGAAAACTCTGGATGGGTGCTTTTGTCAGAGGCTCTATGGGAGCGCTTTAAGGTGACATTGGTTGGTCCAGTTGGGCAGTGTTGGACTCCACGACGAAAAGTGCAGCATTTGAGGGAGAAGTGACTCCAACTCGGTATTGGGTCCACTGTACTTGTTTGATTGCACTTCATGTTGACCTCGAAGTTGGGTCCTGGCCACATCTTCTGAAGTATGTAAGGGCTCTTCATCCAAACTAATTTTGTTTCTGAGCCCCTGAACCGCCACTAACTTATTGCATCGCAAAAATGAACGTTGACGAATCAATCGGGTACCACTTTTGTCACTTATACATTGCAAATACACTACCATGTTTACATTGAGGTCAGTTGGCTCGGTAGACTCGATATTATGGTGTTTGATGATCTTGATATGTGCATTGTATTCACATATAAGCTTAGAATTTCGTACGAGCTCAGCACTCGGATGCAAATGGCCTTTTCGAACAGCGAATTTCGCGCTCGCGTGTCGGGGTTTGAATTTGTATGGCTGGCGCTTATCGTGTACTATTGACTGTTAACAGCTTTGCTCAACTGGATCTTCATGTTTGATAATTTTAAATGGCTCTTGAGACCTATATAAGACCTTAAGTATACCTATATTGGCCCGACTGCATTGGGGAAATGTGTTGTAAACCATTTCCCCTTGCCACTATGACTCCTTGAGGCGATTGACCGTGTTATTCAATTTATTGTAGTTCTACATGGGTTGTATTTATTTTGGACGTTTCTCTACCATGATTGACGTCTTAAATTGTGAATCTATATCTTACCATTCGCTCATACTCCCTGTAGGGACCCTCTTAATTCACGGCGTAGCGACGTTCACTCACAGCGACCACCTTGTAAAATCAGCGCGGAACGGTCCCGGAACACCTCATCGTCCCTCCCCGAAAGGCAGATTCTGGGTCACAGTAAGTCATGTGTACTAGTAAAGGGGGCAACGCGTCATGGTCAGGCTGGGATTCGTGTTCCTATCAAGTGGGATTGAATCCTATCCTCCTGAATTGGTCACTACCGTACTAAGCCTTTGCGGCGAGCGTAAGCCTCTGAACCGGGTCGTGCTCTCATCATTTGCATGATCACAGTCTTTTATCCATTCTCTTAGCCTTGCCAGTCGAACGACTCAGAGCTTTGTGCACATCCGTCCACCCTGGAAGTTAGGGGCAAGTTTTCCATGCTTGGCTCACATTCCCACGAGTGCATCTGGAATGTATTGGACGCGACGCTCTCCATTATCATCTTCTATGGAACCATCATTCGACGACTTTGCCTATGGATCTAACATTACTTTACGTTCACAATCTTCTTCAAACATTTGCTCTTCTTCTATAACCCCCATTCTATACCCCACTGGAAACAAAGAAACCCAAACCAGGAACATTCCCAAGGATGGGCCACGGGCACGAGGCCACGACATCGATTCTATCACCCAATCTACACCCAAACCCAGCAAGCGTAGCTTCAGCATGGGCTCTGGTGCTAGCAGGAGTTGCGCCTACGCAGTATCAGGAGCATAAAAAATGTCCGCAAGGAGGACACCAAAGAGTTCGGTGCTCTCCCTGGTGCTCTCCGTCTGTCAGGACAATATGGGCAAAAAGCCACTCATGCCTAACGACCTAGACTACGTTGCCCAGGGCTTACGGACGAATCAGGAGGTGGACGATGAGGAAAAGCTGAAGGCGTTCTCAAGGGAGGCGACAGTGATTCGGGCCTCGATTTGCACGCAGCAACCGTAAGTCGTTAGTTGTTTCTGTAGGCCCTCTCTGACCCAGTCGACAACAGATATCTAATGGTTCGGGATGGGCTCTTGTCGCTGTTCAAGTCCAAGCTGTTCACCGACTCTAGAGGGAATACATCTCTTATTGGTGGCGGACGTCCAGGAAGCTCTCTCTCAACTGGTGCATATGTAGTGCCTTGGAGGTCCTCGAGCTCTGGCTGATCAAGGCTCTAGTTACCAAATCTGGTGCTATCAAGATGAGCGGGATACACCAATGTGTCAAGTTCGACGTCGCGATGGTCGACTTCTTCGGGGTGGTATTGGGTTGACGATGGGTCTTGGTTGGACCGACAGGTTTGTAAGTTCGACACATTACTATTGACAAGACTAACCGCCTCCGTAGCGAGGATGAAGACGCACCCTCTCCCCTCCCTCGACGCCTGTCTACGCTCACCCTATCATGCCGCTCTTTGGATTCGTCAATCCTTTCGACGTCCTCACGTAGTCCCCATCCATTGTGGCGATCGTGCAGTAGTGGGACGTTGTACGAGGATAGTGGATTTGGAGGACTCTCTGCTACAGGACATGGCTGGCTGGTCTGACCGGCGTCCTCGAGCCTCCAATCTGCCTACGGCTTGGCCGAAGAACAGGGGGATGCCTAGTCCTTCTGCTACGAGCAGTATTGCCAGCTCAAACGGTCATCTCAAGCGTTGGTAGCAACGACTCCAACGTCTCAATGGAGGTCACCAACCCCGCCTAAGTAACAGTGCTTCGAACACCGTCGCGCCCACGGGGCTCTGTATCTTCAGACGAGTCGATTCCGAACGGCCATTCCGGTGATTCGTCGATACCAGCCGTTCAACCGCATCAACTGTCAGCATGCCCTAGCCAGTACCACCCCAGAACGAGACTTGGGTTCCCAACCATGTCATGTCCTCGAGTCCTCACATGAACACAAACCAGACGCTGCCCCCTCTTCCTGGTGTTTTGAAGGAGATCAGCCTCAGGGGCAGCCAAGCTGCTTTCCCTCGTGCACGAACGATCAATGTTCTCTTCGGTGACCAAGGCCCCATCACTTTCCACGCCTTCCACACCTTCGTGGCCGTTCGACCGTTATGCCTGCCTGGCCAAGTTCGCGCTGCACCCCGAGGCGATCGAACTGCCGTTCCTGTCTCTTCACTTTCGTCTTCCGTCCTTCGTTCTTATTCGCAAGGCGACATTGTCACCTTGCCGACCAGCCCAACTAGTCCCACCCTGAGCAAGCCTCGCCCGCGTATTGGCAATGGAATGGCCCCTACAAACGACCTGTATCTGTCTCTACCAAAGTTCATCCCCCTTTGCCTCTACATTCCAATTCCCTGAGTACGTCTTCAATTGGCAGATCCAGCAGTCGTCCCAGAGTCTTTTAGATTTATATACCGTCCATCTTCATAGTTTATCATTGAGTAGTCGTTTCCTTACATTCTCCCATTTTGGTGTTGTTTGTGTACTCGTGTATCTGGAACCTTTCAGGAGTATATGTTAATGTTCGTTGTTGAGTCTGATGAAATCCGAGACGGAGAAGACAGCAGCACAAATAGATAGTGTATCCCTACTTAAGAGCTATGGCGGATAGGAATGAACGGGAACTTGGGAAGAATGGAAGATGTTCAAGGTATACATATGGATGTGTGGCGCATATTTACTGCTAAGGACATCATCAAAACCCAAGATGATAAGACAAACATAACAAATGGAAGGAGGGGCATACGCGATGAATGCACAATGAAAGGTACGTAATGTTGGATTTGGTCGTGTTCGCCCTGGTGGCTGGCATGCAGGTACACCTAACAAGTACAAATACATGTTGAATTCTTGTTACCCTGGTTCAATATACCTTGCTGTTGTACCCTGTACTTCTGTTGTGGCCACTCTTGTGTCTGTGTCTGTGCCCCTTATTCTGTCGCCTCTCAACCCTCCTCTGCTTGCCTTTTCAACACGTAAATCAATAACCGAAGTGGACATACGGAACCCAAGCCAGTAACGAATTATCTGAGTTGTCGAGACGCCCTCGCAGCTGCTGGATTGCGTGGTGTAGAGCATATGCAGAATTTGACCCGTCAACCAAGCTACCACTTCCTTCCTCCCTGTGACTGAAGAGGTAGTTGTAGAAGTCATTTGCAACCGCCGGCGCATTTGCATCCCCGATTGACCACATGGTAGCCACGACTCGACGGTATCCCACAGCGAGCATCCCAGCTGCAAGATGGACAGCTTCATCAGAGAGCTTCTCATCACCAGTACTTGTCTGACAGGCTGAGAGAAAGGCAAGATCAGCATTCTTGATATCCCTCTGAATGATGTTGGCAAGCTTGAGGGAACCATTGTCAAAGCAGAATTGACTATCAAGTGGTTCAGCTGCATTTTGTGATGCATGACAAGCAAGGTGAATGCTGCTGTAGTGCTCCATGTACTGGAGACATTCGGCAACAGTAAGGGTGCTTCCTTGGAGCATAGCTGCCCTGGCTCCATTCTGTGCAGCCATTTTGAAGATTGATTGGACCTCTTTTGTGGTTCCAGGGATTGGTAAAGCACCTGGTGCATTTGGCTGGCTTGTCAGGAATAATCCCGATGCACCCTTGCCAATCTGTAGATGGTTCTTGACTCTGTCAGCAAGAGCGGTGACAGTTGGAATATATGATGAGATGGCGTAGTCCAGCACACGGTCTGAATGTATGCCAGCTGCATGAATGGGAAGGAAGGATAGAGGACCTGTTGGACACCACCAGATCCTTGGCAGGGCATTTCCAGATGATGGATCCACTCTCTATTAAAGTTGTCAAGATCTGCAGGTCAGAAGGATACTGGATGCTCACTGAGAACCCCAATGCATTCAGTATTGGGCTCAACACCTCGTGCCATAGATCTCGAAGGATCTCGCGGACCACTTGACTCTGCATTGTTTTGTCTTCGGGACGCCTGATACCTCTCCCTGAGGCATCTTCATCTGTAGTCTCTTGAACTTCTCGCATGCGGAGCTTTTTACTTGTCAGGGTGGCCTTCAAATCACCTTGATACCTGTTGGCTTTCTCCAGGGAGAAATTGGGTAGTGGGATATGGAGGGGCTTGTCTAGTCCAGCCAAAAGCGCAATTGCATCGCACCGCTGCTTATCAACATTGATGATGACAACAGGACCTGATGGTGGGAGGTGTTGAAGCAGGGATGAACAGGGCAATGGCAGGAGGAAGGACTCAAAGCCAGGAATGGATCTCACTGTTTTGAGGAGATCATCCCACTGTCTTGCAAGCTTCAAATGGGCCCTAGCTTCATCCTCCAGCGAGATCTTCTCCAACATGGGCAGGTCGATATGTGACTGACCCCGAGATGACCCAGAAGTTTCAAGCTGCTTTGAGACATCTGCCACACTCTGGGCAAGTTGACTGTTGTGGATGCGTAGATCATCAATGGGTGTCCGAAGATTGCTCAGTTGGCTCCAGACAACACAACGACCTTGTTCAAGCCATTCAAGAGCTTTGTCTGGTCGTCCAAGTGAGAATGCAGCTGATGCAGCTTCAAGAGCTATCCCACAAATATCTTGAAGCTGGGAATAGCGACCTCGGACACTTTCTTCAAGGCCTGCTATCAAGGCAATCAATGTCAAAGCTGTATCAAAGGCATGCAGGGTGTCAATGGACTCTGGGTGATGTTGATTGAGAAGGTGTGCCCAGATTCTGGCTGCTTTTAGCCGCTTTTGTGGAGGGCCAAAGCTACTGGTCGCGGCAGATTTATAACTGGAGATGCTGGCAACAAGATCCTCACCACTGTGAGTGCGCTCAAAGCGAAAAAGGAACGAGTTTCCAAGGTTGTTGAGAAAGCCTGGCAGGTGGGCATGGCCCTCAGGAGTGAGCTGCACCGCTCTGCGCTGGGCTGAGATGGCTTCAGCCATGTCTGCAAGATCCCCAGCACGCTCAAAGCGACGAAGGAACGAGGTTCCAAGGTTCATGAGATGAGTTGGTAGGTTGGCATGACCCTCAGGAGTGAGCTGCACCGCTCTGTGCTGGGCTGAGATGGCTTCAGCAATATCTGAAAGATCCCCAGTGCGCTCAAAGCGACGAAGGAACGAGGTTCCAAGGTTGTTGAGAAAGCCTGGCAGGTCGGCATGGCCCTCAGGAGTGAGCTGCACTGCTCTGTGCTGGGCTGAGATGGCTTCAGCAATGTCTGAAAGTTCCCCAGTGCGCTCAAAGCGATACTGGAACGAGCTTCCAAGGTTGTTGAGAAAGCCTGGCAGGTCAGCATGGCCCTCAGGAGTGAGCTGCACCGCTCTGTGCTTGGCTGAGATGGCTTCAGCAATGTCTGAAAGATCCCCAGTGTGCTTGAAGCGACAAAGGAATGAGTTGCCAAGGTTGTTGAGAAAGCCTGGCAGGTTGGCATGGCCCTCAGGAGTGAGCTGCACCGCTCTGTGCTTGGCTGAGAGGGCTTCAGCAATGTCTGAAAGTTCCCCAGTACGCTCAAAGCGACACTGGAACGAGCTTCCAAGGTTGCTGAGGCGACCTGGCAGGTCAGCATGGCCCTCAGGAGTGAGCTGCACCGCTCTGTGCTGGACTGAGATGGCTTCAGCAATGTCTGAAAGATCCCCAGTGCGCTCAAAGCAACGCTGGAATGAGCCTCCAAGGTTGTTGAGAAAGCCTGGCAGGTTGGCATGGCCCTCAGGAGTGAGCTGCACCGCTCTGTGCTTGGCTGAGAGGGCTTCAGCAATGTCTGAAAGTTCCCCAGTGTGCTCAAAGCGACACTGGAACGAGCTTCCAAGGTTGCTGAGGCGACCTGGCAGGTTGGCATGGCCCTCAGGAGTGAGCTGCACCGCTCTGTGCTGGGCTGAGATGGCTTCAGCAATATCTGAAAGATCCCCAGTGCGCTCAAAGCGACGAAGGAACGAGGTTCCAAGGTTGTTGAGAAAGCCTGGCAGGTCGGCATGGCCCTCAGGAGTGAGCTGCACTGCTCTGTGCTGGGCTGAGATGGCTTCAACAATGTCTGAAAGATCCCCAGTGCGCTCAAAGCGACTCAGGAATGAGTTTCCAAGGTTGTTGAGAAAGCGTGGCAGGTCAGCATGGCCCTCAGGAGTGAGCTGCACTGCTCTGTGTTGGGCTGAGATGGCTTCAACAATGTCTGAAAGGTCCCCAGTGTGCTTGAAGCGACTCTGGAATGAGTTTCCAAGGTTGTTAAGAAAGCGTGGCAGGTCAGCATGGCCCTCAGGAGTGAGCTGCACCGCTCTGCGCTGGGCTGAGATGGCTTCAGCCATGTCTGCAAGATCCCCAGCATGCTCAAAGCGACGCTGGAACGAGGTTCCGAGGTTGCTGAGGCAACCTGGCAGGTTGGCATGACCCTTGGGTGTCAGCTGCACTGCTCTATGCAGCAGTGCTATAGCTTCAGTGATAGTTTCAAGGTCTCCTGTCCTTTCATATTGCATCAACAAACCCGCTCCACTGTTGTTCAAAGTGTCGATATCTGCATCAAAATGATTCATAAACCTCTGCTGCTATTAGTCCAAGTGGCTCACTCACCTTCAAGTAGCAGATTTGTATCCAATGGTATTTCCACTTTCTTCCACGATATAATCAAATGCCTGCTTTCCCCACACATTTGCATGCTTTGGCTGTTCCCTAAGTGTCTCCAATATTCAATATCATTTGCTTTCGCATGCAAGGTTAAGCTCTCACCGTGCTCTGGGTGCATGTCTGCTGTTTGCATTGTGGTGCTGTCGAGATGCGCAGAGGCAACATTTTCGCCCTCTGTGCTCTTTGCAATACAGTCAATTCCAGCCACTCCGGCAGGTCTTCCAACCCATCTTAGTCCAGATGTCCAGTCGATGATAAGATGGTGAAACTCACAGCCTAATGAAGTCTGTCATTTGCCACTGCCCCGAAGTGCCATTCATAAGGGTATAGCATTTTCCTTCCTCTGAGTCTGGTATACCAAATACCCAGAGTTCCGTCAAGATCAATGGCTGTCTATCGTCACCAGCCATATCGGTGCACTCAAGGACGACATCTAGACAAGCCAGATCAGTTGAAATTAGGATAGCCTCCATACCATAGCTTTACATACCTGTCAGATAAATTTCGCTAGAAGCCCGGGGTCAATTTTATTTTGATATTGCTTTGAGCTGACATCACTTACCCTTCGCCACTTGCGTGCTCGGGTACCAGTGAGCTACTGTTCAACCTTTCAGTCGCTACGCGCTAAATAGACAATGGTGTTGTACCTCTCTTGGCCCATGATGGTTTCAATGGAGGTCTTGATTTGTCTAAGGGCAGAGATAACTTCAATAAGGGGAAAAGAGCGAGTACCGTACTCACTGTTCTTATATGGCAGGAGGCAAGGGTTGCGTCGACGGGCGTCTATTTGGATAGGCAGTGGGCACGGCTCACACGTGTGTGCACCATGGGACGATTCAGCCACGGCCTACAACTCATAGCTACCACAGCCTGCACCTATATATAAACACAGAGGCTTATAGCATTCAATTCACATACCCTTTGCATACCACCATCGTTTAGTGGCGTGCTTCCATTAGGCGCCATGAATCCGCTTAGGGATCACACCACTCACATACTGCTAACACACCATATAGACCCTGACTGGTGTAAAGTGAACAGCCAAACTATGCAAGATGCTGTCACTCGACCTCTACAGTTGGACATATATCCGAAAGACGAATGTACTGTATACGCATTCACACAGTTTTGCGGCGTGAAAGGAGTCCTTGAGATATTCTCGTTGGCCGCTGCCATATGCTTCTTCGCTTAAAAGCCAATCTTCGTACACCGATTCCATCTCGCAGCTTCTTGTATGAATTGTGCGCTCACGGGCGTCTCTGCGACGTCTGATACTACCCAACATGAGGCAGGGAGGATGGGGGATATGCAAGCAAACTCGATTAAGGTAAAACACGTCTTCATTCCGGGTTCCTTCCGATCTAAAGGCAATCAAGTGAAGTCCGATTACTACTACTGTCTGTTCCACACCCTCCTGCCGTTCATGGATCTGCTCCAGATCTACGGAGCTCTATGTTGTCCCATGCACACCGAATCCTTACCCTCCACGGTCGCATGGCCGGCTCACAGTACATGTGGCATTATTCACTGGTCGCCTCCTCCACGTGGTCCCAATGGCACTGTACCTTGCTTTGCGGTGCTGGCGTCGAAGACGAGGGCAGATGTGGGATGACACCCGCAGACGATCGAGGTCGTGATGGCGGCGGAGGAGGCGAGAGAATGTGTTGGCGCTAGACGAGAGTGAAGGGCAGTGCAATACATAGGGAGGGCAGGCGCTAATAATGATCGAGCCATGAGAGCGGACCCAAATACCAACGGCGATAGTTGGCAGATGAGTGACAATAACCAACTTCATCAAACGCACGCCACTGATCGATGGTCGAGGCCCAGTGAAAATGTGCTCCTTACACGGCGGACAGAACAGAGTCATCAGAAGCGGTGGGAGGTCCGAACGAGAATTCGGATCGTCTGCGCATATCGAAGCACATCAGAGGACACTTCCTCTGTGGCAAGTGGACAGACGCTTGTGATGCTTGTGCACTAATGTGATGGGAGATGGGGAGCGGATCACGACGCGTGCGCTTGAAGAATCGTTCTTGATTCCGCACCACCACCTTCCCTGCTGAGTTCCTCCCGCCCCTCTTCTCGCTCAGCGATGAACTATCAGTACGCTCCGGGTGAAAAGGCTACAGATGGTCAAATCCTGCCTTGGGACCTTTGAGCGATGTCGCGAACTGTAGGGACGGAAGGGGGTGCGATTGACGCGTCGTTGACGGTAGCTATGAGCTCCATGCATGATATTTGTGAACCTTATAACCCTCGAATGCATTAGCAGAATGCATCGAAGCGATTTGCCGCTATCCCTTTCCGAGTACTCGCCTTTTCACGCCAAAGCACAATAGCGGTCAGTCCAACCACTTGATCTAGATTATCTTTTCTTATGTTTGTCTTTAGGCTGTTGCATTAATATGAGGACTTTGTAGGGAATGTGGGGAGAAAATGAAAAGCTGAAGGGAACTATGTTCACTTAGATGGGATATCCAGTGAGTAACCTGATATTCTAACATCAACGGCCGTTATGCTCACCAACTGCTCACTTAGGACTTCCTCAGGCGTTGCATGGGCGACTGTCGTCCTTTGCCACAACCACCAAAGCACCCCACGGTTTGGAAGGGCTCTGTTCTCAGCCGCCTTGCCTGTCTCAGCGGAAAGGCCGTTTACCTTGATGTCGAGACCCGGGCTCATGGCGAGCAGGAGATCTCGGCCACTGAGCTCTCGACGTCGTTGGCCTCCTTCCGCTCCTCTGGAGGAATGTATTCACGAGGGTCAGATCGACTCTTGGCTCTCATGACATCTTTCTCCTTTTCGCGTTCAACAGGCTTACTGATTCTCTGCAGCTCCCTGACCCCTGCTTCGCGTACCCTTCATCACCTTCGTCTGCCTCTGCAACTGGCGGAAGCCGAATCTAGTTCTGTCATCTTGCGCGAATGCACGGCTCTCGGTCGTCTGAAGCAACTCGGGTCTCTCGTTCTTGCGTGCCCATTGGCAACGCCGTTTTATCGAAATAGGGTGGACACCGAATCCGTCCCACTGTTAGACAGTCCCATCACCGTGAGGTACGTCCTGCACTATGTACACCCATTTCGCGCTCTTGACTTTTTCTTGCAGCTTTCCCGCATTGCGACGATTTAACGTCGAAGGAACCGACACTAACCCGTGCGTCGAAGCCT
This sequence comes from Coprinopsis sp. MPI-PUGE-AT-0042, assembly GCA_020736565.1. NCBI lineage: Eukaryota > Fungi > Basidiomycota > Agaricomycetes > Agaricales > Psathyrellaceae > Coprinopsis > Coprinopsis sp. MPI-PUGE-AT-0042. The sequence goes on from JAHBOF010000138.1 coordinate 93,790, forward strand.
TCCAGCCTTCGCGGTCTATTCCCTATGTGTTCGAATGCCTCTACTTGGATCATCGATGATGATGGGTTTCGAAATAGTGTTCGATGGGTATGGTAAAAAACCTATCTCTTATTTACGTCGATTAATGTCTCCCCTCCCAGGGCCGCCTCGGTCAAGATGGCTTCGATTCATGCCTTGCGCCAATGGACAGATACCCAAAGTCGCAGCTGATGACAATTGTCATTGTTGGCGCACGCCCCGGGTATGTCCCATTGTCGCCCCTTTCCACATGCTTGGGTTCAGTTGTTCCGACCAGGCCCAACGCCGTCAAGGCTTTGCTGGAGATAGATCTTGCATCGACGGCTCCAAACTTGGAACGAGTTAAAGCCACCCGTCTCAGATGGCCAGTCACTCGGTAAGTATCACTGTGCGTTCCGCGCCGATTTCCAGACTCTGATGAGATACAAGGCATGAGATTGAAACATCTGGATGGGTGCCTTTGGCAGAGGCTCTGTGCGAGCGGTTCGAGGTGAAACTGGTCGATCCAGTTGGTCACCCTTGGACTCCGGGACTGAAGGTTTAGAACTCGAGCAATTGAAGACAACGTGGCATCTGGATTTCTTTGGTGGTACACTGTCTTGACTTCAAGTTTAGTTGATGGTGTATGGCGTTTTGCGATTGTTAGGGCTAAGCCTTTGCGGCGAGCAGAGGCCAGTGAATCTGGTCCGGCTCTCATCATCGGTTTACATGTGGACGGTCTTGTACCCAAGAAGTACCCCCGGAGCAGGACAGTCCGACGCCTTCCACCAAGTTTCGGTGGCAACCACTGGCTTTCGCTGGATGGCAGATGCAGCAAACGCTGGCATCTGCTGATACTTGGTGGATGGTGGTGTGAGCCGGTAAGTGGCCATCACCGTTGGGCCGACATCCGGTGAAAGTCAGTGCCAGTCTCCTTCATATACCTGCGCCAACCCATCAATAGTCTTCAGCACATTTTCCTTATGTAAAATTGTAGCCAAATCTGAACCGAGGGGTGCAAAATAAAGCATACATGGATCGTTATGCTGTGAAAGTGACCGTTGTTCATGAGTGCTCACCTTTGTGAATTAAAGGGGTGCCTAGAAGGATTGTGAGCGCGATGAAGCTCAATTTATTGTAAGATGAGAAGCATAGGCTGGTCAAGCAACATGCCACTTGACTGTATCCCTAATAGAACACTACCAGATTGCATAGTATGCTCGAGCGACCGCAAACCTAAGGAGCCAGAAGACATCAATTACAACACATTTTCTGTGAAAAAGAGGAACCTCCTCAAGCATTTATTATACATTTAGAAGGCTTTTCATCTTTCTGAAATTATGTCTGCATAAGAATATAACCGTTGAGACCTCCAGTTAGACGCGTCTACGAGTTGAGCGCTGGCCATTGGAGTTCATACTCCGAGGCGCGAGCACGAAATGCATAACGTGCTGAGCTCCTAAGAAATCATAAGCTCATACTCCAATAGAGAACGTATTGTTAGCTCAGAATATGAAACAGAATCGAGCCTGCCATGATATTTCATTGGCCAATTCACGAGTGCTGCGAAATCACGAAAGTCGCAGAAGCCTCACGCGTTGCGAGTGGGTGGGATGCTGTCAGGGGCTGGAATTGGGAGAGTTTGGAGAGTTTTAAAGCATAAGAATTCATTATGTTCTCCAGTGCTTTCAAATTAGAAATTACAGTGGTGACAAGCTCCTTTGCTGCGCCAAATTTGGTTGGTTTTAAACGTTTCAAATAAGGTCGATGAGTAGCTACGGATAGACTCTTCATATTTTAGAGCAAAAAAAGCGGCATCTCTGCATTTAATCGTCCCCCAAAACGTCTTCCCAGAACTCCTCAGGCAGAATATGCTCTTTCTTGTTGATCCTCTCCTAGATCGATTCCCCATACAGGAGAAAGAGGACATGAATGAAGAAGTGGAATGTTATATGGGACATTTAATGTGGCTGGGCTTCGTAGCACGTTATCCAAGTGTTGAGCTGCTCTGCTGTCTCTGCGTTGAATGCTCGAGATAATCGGGCCGTGCCATTGTGATCTTCTGTGCTGACTATCAAGTCGGGCTGTGAAACGTCTACTGGGCCGGAATTGAGCCGAAGAGCGTCCGTCGATCTGTGGCCGGTGTAATGCCAGGCATCGCCACTAGAGAAGACGAAGGGGAAGACTGGCTGAGTGATAGGAGGGGGCGTCCACTATGCGGAACTGGGGTAAAAGCTGTCCTAGAGTCCGTTATACAAGTATCAACGCACCATACTTGCCAAAGGGGAAAATGGCGAGGTAAAAGAGGAGGGAGAAATTAAATGGATGGATTACTTGCAGCATGCTATCCTTCCCGAGCGATGGGCCGGAAGGCGACAGCGGCCCGCGCACGAACCGATACATTGACCAGGCTTCAAATAGAGGTGTAGGTAGTGAATAGACTTGAAGATGGAAGTGTACTTGGTCTCCCTGGTGGACAGGAGGTTTGTGTGGGAGACAACCATGAGATGTCATTGTGAACAGAGCATGTTGGGGGTGACCAGCGAGCCATCATCGACAGGACGTGGTCAAGCAGAGATTGCCCAATGACGCATGAGTGTGTGGTTATCAGGTGACGTTGCTGCAGTTATGATAGGTCAGACTACGCCCAAGGACGAACGTTAGCGCAATGGCTCACGAGGTACAATACAAATGCATTCGTTGAGCGCGAGGATAATGCCCGACAAGTGAAGACGGCGCATTTTTATACAATGGAAATGCACAGTGAGACTGAGAGAAGCTTCACTCAAAGCGTCCCATACTCACAAGACTTGTCGCCTACGGCCAGTGCCCCGATCTCGAGAGCCTCAAGGACGTTTCTGAAGAGGCTTATGTTGTCGGTGGGTGACTGATTCCAGGAAACACAACCAATGAGATCAGGACAAGTGACCGCAAGAAAGATACGGAATACCCACAAGTTACGACGAATCATTGAGTCAAGAGAGACCCATATTGCCTCGATCGCAGTGGAGTAACACTGTCGGGAGGTCGCGTTAGCTCTCGCGATGAGGGGTGGGAAATGAGGAGTCTTACCTGGCACTGATAGACGAGGAGCATTGCCAAGATGGTGGCTGCGATGAAGGTTGGGTTCTGAGACGAGGAAGGTCCTTATAGGAGCGAGAAAGGAGGAGGCGGGCGCCTTGAGTCAAACCAGAACCAGTAGCTGGCATACTTGTCTCATTCGATCTAGACCTGGTTTGATGGCTGAACGGAAGGATGACGAGACCCTTGTGCCTCATCGAGTATGGCAGTAGGCAGATCGAAGCGCGCTGAAAACAGCTTTTGACGTTGCTTGCGGAGCGAAGATCTGCTGATTGTGAATCAACTGAGCCTCGGACGTCTACGAAAATGGTGTTAGTCGCCTGGTGGAGATGAGCGTGCTTCGGAACACGTACCTCAAATCTCTCGTAGAGATCGCGCAACGTTTCAACCGCGCCGCGAGCCGAGGACCCTGCGCGTCAACCGAGTAAAACACGATACGCCTATCCTCATTATCTGCTCTCCTCGGCCACACGTGAGACCCAGCCTGCGCATTCGGTACTCCCTCCATCTCCCACACACACTCCGCCCGCTACTCCTCTTTGAGCTGCTGTCCCACTTCGCCTTCTTCAATGCATCGGCAGCACCAAGCACCTATGCCTAGTCCCTCGAACTGGGACTGGCGGCGCACACCGAAGTTGTAATCGCGGGCATGGGTAGGTTTGTCGAGTGTTCGTCGGTCCAACTGCATCTCCTGCGCGCCCACTACCGCTTCCGCACCACCACCAGGAGCAATCATAGCTCCTCTGCTACCTCTGCCAACCTGCACATCGGCCGTCGAACCCCTAGCACTCTACTCGATCTCCCTGCGACGATGAACGGTTCCTTGGACACTTTGCCTTCTCCACCCGACCCAACACCACACAGAGCATGATCGCCCTGACGTAGGTGAGGAGAAGAATGAAGCTGAAGACGCAGACCCAGCACGCAAGATCACATTGGTTCGGATACGCGTCTTGCAGAACCAGAAGGTCTCCTTCCTTTCCACATGTCTTCCAGGGCAACAACAGAGAAGCGGCGCCAGGCGCCGTGAGGCTTTTCGACGAAGGGGATACAAGACGGTGCTAGGTTTGCGAGTGCATTTTGGGCTCATCTCTCTACAAGGATGTGAGTGTTTTGATGGTTATATTGTAGAGGAAGAAACATACCGAGGCAAGGGGCTAGTGCCGATTTCAAACGCAACACCTGCGCCTTCCTGTTGCCCGTGAGCCTTTGTGGCATGAGAAAGACGGGCGTCATCGGCGCTACGAATGCCTGGAAAAGCGGTGGCGACAAGGGCACGAGCAGGGGTGAGTCTACGGAGAACGAAAGGCGTCAGAGGCACGTCAAATGTTGGTCGAAATGGGACTCACGAGAAACATTTCAAGGACAAGCAGCTGGGGATCCTGTACCACCCTTGAAAGGGCTTTGCCCAGAGAGCTAGAATAGAGGCATCGCAACAGGCTGGGGAGCAGCATTAGATGAAGCCAAGCGTCATTTGGTGGCGCTAACAGCAGCGGCAGGGGGAAGCTGGCTTTGTTCAGGTTGATCTTCAAGCGAGCCATAGGAGGGCTGTTGCCCTTGTTTGTGCTGGGCACTGGCGTTGAGTGATCGTCAGCCCCGCCAGCCTAATCGGCGCTCTGAGATGCACTTCTGGGCAGCTGCGACTGTAACAGAGATCGGCGGATGCATGTGCGTGACTATTGATGAGGACGTGAAGAAAGCGGGACGCGACCGACTCGGCTCGTTGCGTGAAAATCGAAACTCCGCTTGAATACATATCTCGTTCTGTGCTAATGGCCATGGCACCTATCTGGCCTTTTGTCATGATTCTGCTATATCATCTTAGTAAAAGTGCGCAATAACCGTAGAATGAGCGATTCTCTGTCTTTGAATGCGTGTTTGGGTCCCAAATAGCGAAAAAGGTGGTTTCTGCCCCCTTCCTTCTTCGGAATCCTGAGATGAAGAACAGTAGACCGTTTGGATCGTCTAGTACCTCTCCGATCGCATCAATAAGCTCGAAGACCATCCAAAAGAAGCCGCTCCTTGTATTCGAGTCAGACGAAGATTTCGTATGTGTTGATCAAGCAGTGGATAACGCGTTGTGTGACATGTCGAAGAGACTCATTTGTAGGGCTCTGTTGTAAAAGAACTGGATGCCTAGTGGTAAACTCTCTTTTGCTGTAGAGCATTGGAATCTTATCCGTCTAACCTAAGTCATCGACCCAATGAAGTACAGAAACTCTGAGCTCCTAGATCTAGGAGGTTCTGCAGCATGGTCGTCGCGCGCTGCTTATACGGAATCAAAGACAGGGGTATAATACGGTCACGAAAAGGGAAATGACACTCCCCAACGTGGGTTAGCCCCTGAGCCCAGAGTACACCCTGGCTTCTTCAGGTCGCATTCGGGCGCCCCATCGACAGTTGCCAAAAGATTTTATCGGAAACTAGGATAGGATGTTCAACGGTAACATAGAAACTATCTTGGACAAAGATATTAATCATCACAAATAAAGTAGCAATCACGTCTATTAGACGAGCTGGACCTGAAGCTATGGTACGCTCTGTATGCCTGACTGCGCCAATGAGTTGGTCTCGCTCAGGATCTTGCCGTTGCCAGTCAAAATGCAAGCCTAGAGGGGGTTGGCCAGGTTTAAGAGGGATCTCGGGCGTTTATAATGACCTAGAGACCATACCGACAATGCTTGCCGATAAAGTGCAATTGCTTCGTCCTGGTCATCAACAGAACCGTCAGCCTGTGGCGTGGTTGACCTGGCGGCCAAAGCAACAACGCTTCCCGAAGAAATGCGATTGCCTCGCTCAAGCTAGCGGTAGCACCTGTCAACTCATAATGAGATTGGAGGCAGAGGGCCAGGTTGTTGAGGCACCACAGGCGGTAGTGGTGACCCGACGGCCGCTGCGATAATGCTTCTCGAGTAATTTTGATTGCCTCGCTCAGGCTAGCAACGGTCCTGGTCAGCTCAGGGTGAGACTGAAGGGAGAGAGCCAGGTTGTTGAGACGCGATAGACGTTCAGGGTCACTTGGGGAAGAAAAACGTGATGCCCCCTCTGCCCATGTTCCACCTGCTCCCGTCTCGTTCCCAGAGAGAACAGAACGTCAGGAACACCCCCATCCCCGGGTTCGCGTATTGACGTCAAGGAGGTAGACACCTGGCTTTCAAATGGTCATGGGTAAATGTTGCCTCTGGCTAGCGTGCTTGCTCCTATTCTCCGAAGGTCTTGAAAGATGTCGAGGTTTTACAGTGAATGACGGTTCTGGAATCGGATGGGCATGACAGAGGGAGTTTTCTACCGGCCGCGCTGAGCGGGGACAAACTGAATGACGGAGATGCAGGGGGCGATACCGAGGGTTGGACGTCCCACTTGAGGGCATCAAACTCGAGCCATCGTCATCCAGCCCATCTGGATATTCGAGGCGATGAATCGGCTTGAACGTGGACTGGGAGGGATGCGTACAGAATGGTGCGTAGCACTGGGTCGTAGAAGTCCTGGATGGTCATTGGTATCCACCATTGTCGGTGCGCAAAATCACTTTCTCGACGAATCGCTCGTCGATGGAAGGTTCATTGCCTAACCGATGTACGGGATAGATGAGAGAAGTGAGGGTGGACGTGGTGGTGTGGAGGCGTGCTCGGTCTGCAGGAAAATATAGGAGGTATGAGAAGGCGGCGAGCGCCCCCGGTGCCTTAGTCTCGTCTCGAGGACATAGTGGAAGAGACGATCGTTTGCGTCGTGGAGAACGTGTGTGCGCTAGTGGATACGATTTCGATTCTTCTCCAGTCTACTTTCATCCCTCCAGCGCTGCTCGACGAGAGACGACGATTCTGGTTCTGCATCTCCGGCGTTGCGTACTCTCTCTCTCTCTCTGACGCTAGGCCCAGACACTTCGACTCGCCGACCATATGTTCGACTTACGCCCAGGGATGGAGATGGACGCTAGTGCGATTTGCCTCGCTTCATTTGTGGCGGATTGAGCGAGTAGGTATGCTTGAGTGCACACATTTCAGCAATATACTGTCGTGGCTAGTCAGCTAAGGTGTTCAAACAGGAAAGTACCCTTCCACCTACCATGCCTCTAGTTCCAGATCGTAGGGTCGTTGGACGCAAAGCAACTCGCATAGCTAGACGTTTCAATCCAGCAAGCTATTCCTGGGCACTTGTTGCGTCGCTTGCGAATCTAGATTTGCTTGTCCGCAATCGAGAGCCTGGAAACGTCGTTCCTTTGGACAAGGAAGAGAACGCGGCGTTGTCCAACCTGCTACTATGGGAGATTTGTCAGACAACATAACCGATTCTCTTCACGGGAGTGCTAACCAAATTCACTTCTGTCTTTCCAGTATGGAGAAGAAACACCCTCCACCGAACGACGGGAAGAGGACCAGCATTGACGGCTGGGAGGCGTGGACAAAGGGATTGGGCCAGTGCTAAGCTGGCCAACTAGCTGCCTGACTGGAATGACAAGAGGTAGCGATCTTGGATGCAGCATTTGCTGCTGCTATTCGTCGACTTCAGAGTTGCGCTAGCCCGGCTAAGGCGGCAGGTTGCATGGCTTTGGTATTTGGCTAGGCTGCGTTGTCGCGAGTGTCGGGTAGTTCACTGGAATGAGGTTGAGCCTTAAGGAGCCAATTCGTGAGGCAGAACGAGGAAGGGTGTCGAAGTCTTTGACTGAACAGTGAAGAAAGAGTCAAAGCTTGACATGCGAATTCAAAAGCCCGGATCAAACGGATACGGCAATGGGAAATCAGCGTGCCGCGGCGAGCCGGAGCGTGCCCAAGCGTGCAGGTGTGCAAGTGAGCCAAGCCCATTAGCGTGCAGCGGTCAAGCGCGCCAAGCTCATTAGCGTGCAGGGGCATATGTCCCCAAATGGCGTGGATATGGTTCTCAGCATCTTTTGACCTAGTCCTTCAGAAATTACAAAGAGTTGGGACGATTTGATAGCTCTACGAGATGGTTAATTGGGTCCTGGAAGGATAAATGATGGAACTCGTTACCGTAGCAAGCCGAAACCCCTTTACAATTGTGCATCGTAGAGATGTACGCAAAGGAAAATATCTATACATTTCGAGCTATAGGTCCTCTCAACACATATCTGTTTACTTGCCTTTGCTTAGAGACCAGAACCAAGATAAATAAATAGCAACGAGTATGCGGGGACAAGCGCCAATACTGTTGGCTAGCGGGTGACCAGAGCTATGTAAGGAATAAAGAAGCTCCAGGTCTCCGTCCAACCGCCCAGGATCTTTGGAACAGACGCCCTTCAAGCCTTTGAAGGCATTCCCTGTCGACGTTGACATTCTTCCAAGGGGTGTCAATCTCCGACGGTGTGCGCAAGAGTGCCCATGCAGCTTGCATGATCTCCGCATGCGATGATTGGTGGAGCTCAGCAAACACACAAACGGCTCAAAGTTAGAAGCGTAAGGTTAAGCGTGTAGGCGTGGCGGTGAAGCGTGCAAGCGAGTGGAGAGGCGTGCAGGCGTGCCAATGGAGCGTGCGGGCGAGCCAAGGAAGCGTGCAAGCGTGCACCGAAGCGAGCAGGCGAGCGTCGGGATTTGCGAGCAAGAGTAAGCACGTAGTTGGGAAGTGTGCAAGGGTGTTCCTAAAAGAAAATAAAAGGGTTATTAAGATTGGCAAACAGTACCCGGGTGGCCATGATCTTGCGTTTTGTGACTGCCTTAGTTCAGGTTGCAATTGACAAGGTTGTTTCAAGCTTATTATGGATACAGAAAGGGTCAGACAGTTGGAGGGTCGGTAAAGAATGGAATTGCAGTTGTAGTAGAAGCAACAATAGTCATATATAAAAGGCTTGGAGGACAAGGATTAGGCCGCAACGAATAAGCGCTGAGACGACTTGGTCGTAATGGAATAAACTCACTAGCCCTTTCCTTTGAACACACACTCAGCTTCACCATGCGCTGGGTTATACCACCATTCTGCGTTGCCTTCTATGCGATTCATCAATAGAGACATCGAGGTCACGAAGAGAGAATCCCGCCCATCCTTAGAACAGCGTAGCTATCCCTCTCAATATCTCTCGACCTACTCATTCACGATTTACAAAGAGTTACATTGATTAGCGGGGTCTTGGAGAATGTTTGTAGGGTATGTATTCAGTGAAATATTGAGAGGACGATAATGGAATTGATCATTCAAGGCAAAGCGAAGTGTTCTTCCAATTGCATGCATTGAAGACGTACGCAAAGCAAAATCTCTGCGGATCCGGAATTATAGACTCGTTGCATATCGCATTGTCTGCCTACATTTCATTAGAAACCAGAACCATAAGAAATAAATAGCGATGAGGATTCGGGGTAAGCGCGCCAAGACCATTAGCGTGCAGGCGAACAAACCCAATAAAAGGAATAAAGAAGCTCTAGCGGAGCCCCTTGCGTCTGGGAGATATGTTTAAAAGTACTAATATTATGTATGAGTGCACACAGAAACCTATCTTTCAATGCAAAACCTCTTCAGCGTGTTGCAGTTAAGCCTTTTCTCCACCAACAGCTACCTTTCCTCTGGGCCGCAACTGACGCGGTTTGACCGTTGTCTTGGGAATCAGCGGCTCAACAGCCTGAAGAAGGGTATCCCTCTCGCTATCGCTAAAATCAGGGCCTGTCTGGGTATCCAATAAATCAACTTAGCATATCATAACCCCCGAAATCATGCATAGTGTCCTTACCTGCAGCTCGGATTCAGAGTAGTCCTCACAATCTTCATGCTTCAATGATAGAGGGAGTCCCAAGTATGGATTCCACCCATCTTGATGGGTCCCTGCATCCAAACCCCATTGTTCATTGCCAGCACTTCCAGCTGCCCAAGACCTTTCAAGAGACGCTCTTCAAAGCTTTGAAGGCATTCCTTGTCGACATCAACATTCTTCCAAGGAACATCGATCTCAGACGGGGTACGCAAGAGGGACCAAGCAGCATTTGTGATTTCTGCGTGTGATGATTGGTGTGTTAGGCCGGCTGGAAGTGGAAGTGGAAGCCGGCCTTTTTGTGCAGTATCAGGGCGGTTGAGCGCTTCCCAGAGCCTGTGGGTAATCAGGAGTGTGAACGCGTGGGCCAATGTCACCTTGCCGAACCAATCTGGCCGACGCTGAGCATCACCACCCGCAATGTGCTGTTCAACCCAATTGGCCACCCCTGCGCGATCCTCGACAGTGAGTGTCCCAGAGAAGTACAGCTCCCGCGCTACAGGAGGAACACCTGGCCTTTTAGGAAGGCTAAGCATTGCCCTCGCATGTTCCTCTGCAGGAATGACACCTCCCTCTGGAGGTTTGACCTCCACCTCGCTTGTCAGGTCCAAATCAAGCAGGTACTGGAGCTCGTGGCGGCGGCCTTCCAGAGCTTTACCAATCTCCTCTGTATATGGGATGAGGGCGGGGTCTGCCAGAATGTCCTCTGCGGTGAGGAGATCACAGGTGCGAGCCCATCTTCCTAACTAATCATAATCACTATGAGTCGATTGTCGTTTATCCGGATTGAAGAACAATTCACGTACACGTATCAGACGCCTCCCTGCCTTATCCAACCATAGCTCGTCTACCAATTCATCAATGGAAATCAAGTCTTGCTGCGGCGGCAAATTGTCAACAAAGTGGCAATACCGCCACCATCGGACCTGGTAGAATATGCCCGGCCCAAGTTGCACAATATCCAGCACTCTAACTGGGTACCAGTATTTGCCATGTTTGGCAAGAGCACCTTTACCAACTGTGAGGCGCTTCTCGAGAGGCTCGTGTGGAGGAGTAGGTTTCCCCCGCCTGGAGTCGATTAAGTATCTTGTCACAATGTAGATATTGTACTCTCACCTTTTCTGGCGTCTTATCCTGTCATGAACAACCTTTGTTTTCTTCGCAATTCTTGTTGGAAGAAAGAAAGATGGCTCGCATATATCACAAATAAACTTTTTCTTTGGACCCAATTTGCTTGCGCGGCCATCACGTTGGCAAGAAATATGTGACCACTTCTCGCAACGCTCGCACATCACGGTTCCCCCAGCTTGAGTCTCTTCTGCTATGATGTGTCCATCGCCTTCAGCACCACACCGACAGTGGAAGGGATATGGTGAGCCAGGTCGCTCGGACTTGGGGACATTGTTAACGTTAACCTCTTGCTGCTTCGGTTTTGGTGCCACAACGTCTTTTGCTTGTTGGGACGATTGCGCACCCGAGTCGGATTTCGAGTGGTTCTTCCACTTTGCAGGAATCGTGGGTGGGTTGGATACCCTGCTGTTGACCTTGGAAGGCAGAGCTGCAGCAGGGAGTCGAGCTTCCTTTGAGGGCGATGTTGACTTCTTCTGTGGGGAGCTAATCATCTCGTTGGCCACATACTCGGCATGAAGGTCAACATCTAGTGTCCATGCTTGTTCCTCAGGCTTGATTGGTCGGTATTTTGACGAGGAGTTGGTAACCTGAGGTAGTGTCAGGAGGTCGTCCGAAAGCTGAAGGTTGTAGAGCTTCTCCAACTCTTGCCTGCGCTTTTCAAAGAAAAGCTCCTGCGCCCGGAGACCTCCAACCAACCGGTAGGCAACAGCAGCTGTACGGGTGCCCATGGGAAGACCAACTTCTGTCTTGTCACCTGAAATGAACTTATCCAACACAACTCCCTCCACTAATGTCGCACACCCACAGTCATTCATACCATCATACTGGTACAGGCCTTCCAGCTCTGGTTTCCATTCCGTATCTCCCATCGTCTGTGGTCGGTATCGAGCAATGCGTGACTTGTAGTGCTGACCGTCATAGAAAACACGACCAACAATCTGGTAGAAGAGCCCGGAGTCCTTGGCATCCTTGCGTGTCCCAGGGAGAAGCCTGGGGGGAAAGTTCCATTCAGGCTGTTGAGAGGCACCATCCTCGTGATATGAATCATCCGTCCGGATGAACAGAACGATGGGGATGGATGCTACCAGGTATGGGGTCTCAACTGGCTCTCCAGAGCAGCAGCGGACCCCGTCATGGACCCGCCAGCACCCAAGGCTTGCTGTCCAATCGTTCTTCGGAACAGTGCCTAATGTTGCCTTGAACCAAAGCTCCACCTTGTTTTCGTACTTTGCAAGGGAGGCTTCCGTGGAAGGAAGAAAAGGGGAAATAGTTCGCCATGGTGTGGAGGTTATAAGAGCATGTGGCTGAGCGTGAATGCTGCCCGCTGAGTTGTCGCTGAAATGAGAACCTGGGCACTGCTTCGCTTGCACGTACAAAACCTCGAAATAACCATGTGGGCGGTAGTTGAGGTGACTGTTGGCATCCTTGACACTTGAGGTCCATAGCCAGGACTATTGTGGTGATCCAGAGTTGAGCATGTGACACAGGACAACAATACATGTAACATACCAGCAGGGGTTGAAAATCTGTAAGCTTCCCATGCATTACACCTCCAGCGTCGAAAAGCTGAGATCGAAGTATGTCTCGATCAATCCTCAGCAACGCCTCGGCCTTCTTGAACGCCTCACTTGACACTGGCTGGGCCAGAGACAATCGGGTTGAGATGCTGTTGGCAAGGGCAGAGAGAAGGGATGTTTCGTTGAGCTGCGTGGCCAACATGGAGTACTCAGATGGACTGATCACAACAAGGTGATACAGGAGGTCCAGCGAGGTATCTAGCCAGCATGAGTTTTCACTCCAGGCATAGCTAGGGATTACACGTGGTGGGCCCTTATTCTGTTTGACCTGAAGCCCCTCTTTGGCTTGTCCAGGAGGCCTGACTCGGATACCTCTCTTTGCTTGTGCTCCTCGCGCCTTGGAAGCAACGTGCTGGGCTTTCTTCTGTCCCCTCAGGAGAAGTTTGAGATTGTCGGGGGGTCGTCCATCATTCTTGTAACGAGGAGCACGCGATCGACGAGGTTTCGTTGTCTTGAGTCGCTTTCGAAACTTTGCCTTCAAGTTGATCTGCTTGAGATTGTCCGAGAGAGCCTCCTTGCTGATCTTCCAGGGCTTCTGACCATAACGGATGAGCCCGCCGGCTACAAGAGATGTAAGCCAGAGAATTGGTAACGACAAATGAATCACATACCTTCAGCATGGTTCGATATTCGTTCAAAGTACAGAGCCATTGCGTGTAGGGCCTTAAGGCCATCGATGAATGAGTGGTTCCGGCCTGTGCCCGAATACAGTGTCCAATGAATAGCCTCCTCCGCGTTGGTGCTGTCAGGCAATGCGTCCCAGAGGAGAGGCTCCATGATACGCTGCGAAGCGAAAATCCTCTCAGCAACCTCACGTCTGAGCCACCAACGAAGCCACGATTCAACCTTGGGAAAGTCCTGCAGAAGTTCATTCCCGAGTTCAAGGAATCGAGCTGCATCCTTGGTAGTGACCAAAGCTAAGGCCCGAGTTTCCCAACGCGATTTGTCTTCGAGCGGAATAATACCACCACTTCTCTTGATGCGATAGACACCCTCCCGGAAATGCTGGAGACATCCCTTCACTAATGCCTTTCCATCCTCTTCGAGCTTCACACGCGATCGGATATTATCCGGGCGCTGCAGCCAGAATTCGCGGAAAGCGTCGATGAACCCTTGGTGTTCCGCCTCACTAAAGTCCATCACCTAGAATTCCAACGAAATCAGACACCATAACAGAGAGCACGACTGAAGGACATCGACTTACTGATGCAAATAACTTGTCGTCAAGCTCAACACCCTCTTCTTTGGCACGGTTGGCAATGGCTTTCATAAGCACGAGGAAGTGCTCCTTGTAGTGTGCGCTTGTGGCTCCATTGGTGTACGAGAAAAGGACTGGGACCCAACGATCCGCTGCAGGCGAGAAAACCGAGGATACAACCAATAGTCGATGGCGGTCCCTCCACCAGCCGTGGGCTGCATCCGAGAGGGTCCCACTGACAGCATCTTCAACATCTCTAGCTGTCTGAACTCCAACATCGAAGGCAAGTGACTGAGATCGCATCCAATCCGTCTGGAGAGAGACCACAATGACTTCGTCAAGGCGGGAGTGAGCAATGAAGTTGGAATGGCTGGCCGCAAAGTCTTCGAACTCCTTGAGGAAAGCATCGGGCCCTTGGCCACGTCGAGTTTGCTGGAGCTCCTTCCCGACTCGATCCCGGTTTGTAAGGACGCTTGAGATATCTGCAACTGACTTTCCATGACCAGAGCCCCTTCGGAGACCCACAATGAGTTGAAGTGGACGTGCTCCGGGATTTTCGTATACAATCTTCTCCCATTCAACGCGTTCTTTGGGTGTGAGATGGAGAACATGGGTTGGTCGAGGATGATCATGATAGCCCTTGTTGATATAGTGGACACCTCCTTTCCATTTGTACATCCTGTCAAAATTACTGCATTCAAAATGGACCAAATCCGAGCCGCATCGACACTGATTCCCCAACTGCTTCGCCCGGCCCTGTGCAGTTGTCTGTGCACGGACAATAACCTTGCACGATTCGTTCATGCAGCCAAGGTAACCGCAGCACTGCCGGGTACTCTTCTTGCCCGCTTCCCAGAAACTCGCTGTATCCTTCCCCTTTCGATCGCCTGAGCCCCCCTTCGTGGTCCAGTGAACCATGAGATTCTTCGTTGCATCGAATTCACTCCAGGTCAAGTCGAGCTCGAGAGGGCCATCTGGCCAGCCATCCCAGTTAGCTGGCACATCCCGAGCATCGGGCTGTAGAGCCTGCTGTCCGTTTGCCGAGGCATCCTTCGCTTCCTCGATGGCTTTGGGCAACACGGCAGAACCTGGTGCGTTGAGAGTAATCTTCCGACTCGGGTCGAGAGTTGCCTCTGCGATGCCTGCAACCCTCTGGCCATGGATGACGTCTGGTACCTGGGAAGTAATATGTTGAAAATGCTGTGATTGTCCTGTATGGTTGTGGCTGACTGTGGGTAGATGCGATATTGCCGGTGGATCAGGGACTCGATGATAAATTGGGAGAGCAAACGAAGGGGGAAAGGGGCCGTGGTATTGAACATATTGTCCAGTTTCGGTCCGAACGAATGCCTGTTGTTGGGAGCTGGAAGGTGTAGGCGCAGGGGGTGGGATAAACGATTGGGCATTGAAAGATGGGGCCGTGTTTGTTGGTGGTAGCAGAGCCGTCTCGTTGGAAGATCCTGGCCACTGGAGTGGAATGTAGATGCCCTGTTGGGGGCAAACAAAGAGCTGAAGCCCTTGAGGTGGGGGGAGGGGCCCTGGATAAGGGAAGTAGAAGCCGTTCGATTGAATGAAAAGAGCTGTCGGGACGCTGTCGTGAGGGGCTGGGTGCCCGAACGACCTTGCAATCCAGTTGCGAATAGATTGCTATGCATTCAGAGTTAAAACACGCTCCAATGTGAAAGACGTTAGGACTCACCATCACACGCAACAAGCAGAACCGTCAGTGTCAAAATGAATCCTCAGGATGCATCTGCATCCACTCACCCCTCGCCTCAACCTCATCCCGCTGCATTGATCGGGACAATAGCAGTCGGAGGTAACAGTCACCAGCTCAAAGCTTCAAGCGTGCAGGCAAGCACTGAGGCGTGCAAGCGTGCCGATGAAGCGTGCGAGCGAGTGGAGAGGCGTGCAGGCGTGTCAATGAAGCGTGCAGGCGAGCAGAGCAGCGTGCAAGCATGCACCAAAGCGAGCAGGCGAGCATGGAGATGTATAAGCGAGAGCTGGCGGGGAGTCGTGAAGCGTGCAAGGAATGTTTCTAAAAGAAAACAAGACAGTTATAAAGGAATTTCAGCAGTACACGAGTGGCGAGGATCCTCAAATAGGCCTTGTCGTGGTTCCTCAGGCTGTTGCAATTGCCAGGGTTGATTCAAGCTTATCACAGGAGCGCCGACGGTCAGACAATTGGAAGGGTTGGTACAGAATGGAATTTTGAATTTAATAGAATCAGCATTATTCATAAACTATAGTTCTAGAGGATGAGGTTGCAACAAATAAGTGCTGAGATGACTTGGCTGGAACCGTGTTCACTCACCTGCCCTGTCCTTTGAACACAAACTCCACTTCGACATGGCATGAGGAATACGACCATCATGAGCTGCTTTCTATACGATATCACCTATCGAGACGTTGAGGTTCAGCAGGAAGAGGCGGTCGCGCCTGCCTGCACGCTACTCGCGCACGCTTTGCCACGCCATGGCTCGCCGCGGCACGCTGATTTTCCCATGCCGGTGCCAATCAAATCAGGACTCTTTCTCTGTCACGGCCAGCAGCTCGTCTAGCAAGACTCTAGGATACCTTCATCTTGCAGATAGGAGCGGGATTACAAGAGCAGGTGAGTACTTTCGCTGGACTACGCAAATCGGGAGATGAACTGATCCTACATCCTTTCTAGCCATCCCAAGTATTGTCCAGCGAGTCAGATACTCGACGCTCTTACCCAGCCACGTCAATTTCAGCTCATGGGGGGAGGTCTGAACGCGTCCTGTTGCATAAACCGCGTTTCGTGAGGATGGAAAAGGCTCTATCAAGTGAGTTTCTTCTAGACCAAACGTACCATCGCTCGTTGTTAGACTCGGCTTTGATAGCATCGCCTCCAAGCTAGTAGCGACTGCTCATAGTCTGTGTCAATCCCAAGGAAGAGAACGTCTAGTACGGACGCAAGGATCTGGAAAGATTGTGCGTAACCCCATCGAAATGGACTGTAAAACGTGCTCACTTTTATTCACCTTGCAGCTCTTGGCTCAATGTTTCTGCACAGCCTGCCAAATCTGCGAAACGGGCGAATCTGAAACCTAATGATAGCCCTGTATTTCGACACATCTGATATCGAGACGAGCAACCCCCCTTCACCGCAGACTCTAGATCTGTCGATGCTGTACATTGCCATCTGCAAGGAAAACCTCAACACACTAAACGACCGAATCTCGAAGCACGGTACACCACAACCGGCAACCTATCTATTCGCCAGCAGCCTCACCCAACATCACCCCCTGACCACTGCTCCTCCTATGACTGCAGCAGAAACCAAACGAGCTGCTCCAACGAAACCCCCGCCCTCGAAGGGCGTCACACCATCCCAAATCCCATCCCAAACCCCCCCAGCAGCAGCACCAGGGGATGACCGCAACGCACGGACTGACGACGACTATTCACCACTATTACCTCAACTCGCAGAAGCGAGTATCCAAATGGATCAACCAAGGCCAAGCAAGAAATGCGGCTGGACGCCATGTCCGAAGTCTCTGGCGTCAACGACAAATACCCTGCCTCGAATCTGGATTTCGGGACGGTGACGAGCCCGAGCGTGGCTGGAGAGACGAGTAGCACGATTAGTCGGACGACGGTGCCGACGAGTGTTTCGTTTAACGAGAGAGGGGAGGGAGGGTCGAAGAGCAAGGAAGCTGGCCCCACGAAACTAAAAGAGAGAAAGACAGCGCAAGTTGAAGGAGAACTTGGTGCATTGGAATGGGGCGACGGATGAGGAGATGTACGAGACGTCGACGGCGGATGCCAAATCCCATGCATCTGCAGACAGCGTTACCACTGCTGACACCGCCCTCCCTAAAAAAGAGGTCAAGTCTCGAAAATCCATGAAACTACCCTTCAAACTCGACTTGGACGACGCAAGTACGGTTACCCGGACATGCGACCACGGACGGTCCTTAGCGGACACGAACCCACCTTCACCGAGGTCATGCACAGGCTCGGCACACGCAACGCGGCGTTTGGCTTAGAACCCAGTCTGGCTGCTGGAGTGACCTCGACGACGCGGTTGACGGAACGGACTGGGAGGACGTCGGAACGGGATAGGCTAAAGAGCAGCAAAAGCAAGCGGTCATCCTCGGAACCACCTGAATTCGAACTGTCGTGGCCGCTTATGCAGCCTGTCCTCCTCATCTCCTCGCTAGCGCTACTAGTGGTCGTTTTGGTACCTGCAGCTGCGGCTGCAGTCGTGGTGGTAGCGCTGGGTGCTATCGCCTACTGCTTGGACCTCCTTCCCGAGATGGTACGGTACTTATTTGGTTTGTTGACTCCCCTTTCTGATTTCTGCTCCTTGACAGACACCGGGATCGTCAAGAAGGAAGAGCAGTAGTAGCAGCAGTGATCGACATCGATCCTCGAGATCCTCAAGAAGGACTAGGTGACAGTTGTCAACGTCGATGTCTCCCAGATGGGAACTGGCTTCACCACCTTCACTCTCTGAATGTCTCAAGCACGCCACGACACCTCCTCAATGACGGACCCTTGGCTTCGAGGGGCGCACGCATGTTAGATTTCTTGCTTTGCTTTCAAAGTTTTTGGTTTTCCTTGGATTTTGTAACATTACTGACTCGCCGTTTTCTTTTTCGTAGTACCATACCTTGATGACCCAATGTTATGACCTTTGACGCCCTCATTTGTGCTTGGCCTTACCAAACCTCTTGCTTCATCTTCTTGGTCGCACTCTACGATGCCTACCCATGATTTCTCTTGATGGCCTCATTCCCCTTCAGGGGCCTCATTGCCTCATTGGTTGGCCCAGGCGCGTCCGCGAGTTCGAATGCAGCACTCTGACTGATATTTGCGACGTTTGCTTCTATCACCACCTCCTTGACGCATTTCCTGCTGCTTACCCAGACCCATGAGGTCTTTGACCGCTCCTCCCAGCGAGATCATCAATGACACCCTTTCCTCCGTCCTCGACGTCCCTGACAAGGCATTTGCCAGTACAACATGGATACTACCCTTCTCCTACTACGAGCTCACGACCTCGACTGTCTTGCTCGTATGTAAGGCCTGGTTACACGTTGCGACTCCACTGCTTTATCATAACGTCGCCCAACCGCCGTCCTTGGGTCCAAGGCACAAGCACAAGTACTCGCGAGGACGCTCAAGGAGCACGATCAGTTGTGCCGTTTCACCAGGAAGTTCCGCCTCGAGGGAGGGCTCGGCAACGCAGTCTACGACATCCTTAGAGAGACCCAGTTTGACTGAAATTTGCATCTCCAGGAGCCTTAGCTCGAGCGCCAGCATCGAAGGCTGTCTTGGAAGATTCAAAATTGTCACTCCTCGGTGACTCGTCTATTTCAACGACGATCCGCGCAACTATGCTCTCAGCGCTCTGGAGGAGCTCGCGATAGCCCTGGCAGATGCCATTCGCGATATCTGGACATCTTTGGTCAGTGTCCCTCTATTTCTCCATCTTTGTCTCACCTCGTGGTAGACCGAACGATGTGCTGCAAGGAACTTGTGCAGTGGCCCCATAGTTCGATTGATGAGTACTGTGGCAGGTCGTTCCCCCTCCGACAGAAAGTCCTCGAATGCTGATTTTTCGGAGCGCGCACTAGTAATCCCGATTTGCCTGAGAGATGGACACTTCTAAAGTCCCAGAAAAGTGTTAGCCTGACAGAATTCGTGGCATCTAGTAAACTTCAGCTCTGTCACAGCCTGAGTCTTGAGAGCCTCCATTATCGTTAAGGGATGGCTCAGGGGCGAGAAATCCGTTTCGAAAGTGACCTGGAAGATCCTTTCGTACAGTATTCCTCTTCAGAGTACGTTCATCCCGTTACCTATAAACCAGGCTTACCTATTAGCCCTCTAGACTTGATTTGCCCTTGTTGGACGGTAAGAGACCGTGGTGTCTCAGTTCCTTCCTGCAGACTCATAGTCCCGACTTGTTGAGGGCGTCGACACGATATAAGAGCTGCAATTTGGATCCACGTCCTCCGCTTTGCTATGGAATCTGGATTGGCGGACATCCGCCAAGTTAATGGTGTCCCTCATTCGACCATATACATGTCCCCAGCAGAGGAATCACGTCGCCGTCGGGTCATCCAGGCCTTCAGGGTCAGCCTTACAATCGTGTCAAAAGAGTTCGATGTAAGTTACCTTTGCTATCTCGACGAATCTTCGGCTTATTGGAAACTTTGCAGACCTTTGTCTCAGAGGAGAAACCTGATCAGGAACGTCAATTTTGACGTCGAGGCTCGGGCTCACGGCGAGCAGGAGATCTCGGCCACCCAGCCTCTCGACGGCTGCTCCCGTGGATGGATATATTCGCGAGGTTCCGATCGACTCTTGTTCCCATGACATCTTCCTCCTTTTCGCGTCCAATAGGATTGCCAATTCTCTACAGCTTTCTTGTCTTTGCTTCGTTCACCCTTCAATACCTTCACCTGCCTCCGCAACTAGCGGGAACCGAGCCTAGTCCTGTCGTATTGCGCGAATGTACGGCCCTCAGTCGTCTGATTCAACTCCGGTTTCTCGTTCTTGCTTGCCCACTGGCAATTCCCTTTTGTCGAAATAGGTTGGGCGCCGAATTCGTGCCTTGGGCAGAGACTGTCTACCCCTGCTAGAGTGCTTAGGCGTTGCCAGTGTTATCACACAACTTGCTGAAGACTTGAACAACTGTCTCATCACCGCGAGGTACGTCCTGCAGTGCGCACCCTCATTTCACTTTCTTGACTTTTTATTGCAGGTTGCCCTCATTGCAACGATTCGACGTCCAAGCAACCGACACCAATCCATGTGTCGAGGCCTTCGTCAAGGCACACGGTCGTAAGCTAGTCGTTCTGAAGGCTGACTCGAGCATTCGCGGCCTATTCTCCGCGACGTTTTCGAATGCCTCGACATGGATTATCGATGGCGATGGATCTCGAAGTAGCGTTGAATAGGTAGGGCGAAAAATTCTCTCTTAGACGTTGATTTACGTCTCCTCTCCCAAGGCCGCCTCGGTCAATACGGCTTCGATTCATGCCTTGCGCCAATGGAAGGGAGTCGAGCTTAGTCGTTCCGGTCAGGCCCAACGCCGTCGAGGCTTTACTGGAGGTAGAATTTGCCTCGGCAGCTCCAAGGGTGAAACAAGTCAATGTTGCCAAGCTTAGCCGGACAGAGACTCGTGTGTATTATCATGCGTTCCGCACCAATTTGCAGGCACTGATGACTTACAAGGAATGATATGAAAAGTCTGGATGGATCCCTTCGGCAGAAGCCCTGTGGGAGCTGGTCGATCCAGCTGGGAAATGCTGGACTCCACGACTAAAAGGGCAGAATCTAAAGGGGAAGTGATGCTAAGTCGGTATTGGGTCGTCTGTAGTGATTTTCATGTTGGCCTCGAAGTTGTTTGACGCTGTGTGGTGTCTTGCGATTGCTAGGGCTAGTACTAAGCCAAGCCTACCTCAACTAGGTAGGATAGGATAGTACCTAGGATCCCATGCGGCTGGTGGGACTGGATTTGGGGCAGGTAGGATTCGTTGCATGTCTGATGTCCGAGTCAAAGTGCCATCAGCCGACCTGCCGACAGTGCAAGTCACAGTTCACTTTGTCGTCGGTGTCCAGGCCACATCTTCCGAAGTATGTCAAGGGCCTTCATCCAGATTACTTTCGTTTCTGAACCCCTGAGCCGCCACGCTCTCTTCGATAATTTATTGCATCGCAAAAATGAACGTTGACGAAGCACTTTTGTCACAAATACATTGCAAATACACTACCATGTCTACATTGAGGTCAGTTGGCTCGGTAGACTCAATTCATGGCGTTGAATGATCTTAAGATGTGTACTGTATTCAAATAGAAGCTTAGAATTTCTTACGAGCTCATCACTCGGATGCAAATGGCCTTTTCGAACAGCGGATTTCGTTTGAATTAGTATGGCTGGCGCATATCGCGTACTATTGACCGTTAACAGCTTTGCTCAACTGGATCTTCATGTTTGAATAATTTCAAATGGCTCCTAAGAACTCTAAAAGACCTTCCATACACATATATTGGTCCTACTGACTTAGGGGAATGTGTTGTAAACCATTTCTCCTGGCCACTATGACTCCTTGAGGCGATTGACCGTGTTATTCAATTTCAAATTATAGTTCTATATTGGTTGTTTTTATTTTGAATGTTTCTCTACCATGAGAAGAATCTTAAATTGTGAATCTCTAGCTTACCATTGGCTCATACTCCCTATAGGGACCCTCTTAATTCACGGTGTAGGGACGTTCACTCACAGCGACCACCTTGTGAAATCAGCGCGGAACGGTCCCGGAACACCTCATCGTCCCTTTCCGGAAGACAGATTCTGGGTCACAGTAAGTCATGTGTAGTAATAAAGGGGGCAAAGCGTCACTGTCAGGGTGGGATTCGTGTTCCTATCACGTGGGATTGAATCCTACCCTGCTAAATTGGCCACTACCGTCCTAAGCCTTTGCGGCGAGCGTAAGCCAGCTGAATCGGGTCGTGTTCTCGCCATGTGCATGAGATTGTATCTCCGACATCGCGATGGTCAACTTCTTTGGGGTGGTATAGGGCTGACCACAGGTCTTGGTGAGAGTGTCAGGTTTGTAAATTCAACACAACACTATCAGCAAGACTAACCTTCTCTGTAGCGAGGGTGAAGACGCATCCTCTCCCCTCCCTCGACGCCTGTCTACTCCCCGTCTATCATGCCGCTTGTCAGCTTCCTCTTTCTTTCGATGTCCTCACGTAGTCCCCATCCACTGCCGCGATTGTACAGTAGTGGGACGTTGTACGAGGATAGTGGATTTGATCTTGGTGGGCCACCAATGGAAAGCAACGAGGATCCGCTCAAGGAAATGGCTGGCTTGTCTGACCGACATTCTCGAGCCTCCAATCTGCCTACGGCCTGGCCGAAGAAGTGGGGGATGCCTAGTCCAGTCAGTTCAGGTGGTTGTCAGAGCTTCTCTAGCTCCCCCAGTCGTCAGCGTTGGCAATAGCGGTTCCAACTTCTCGATGGAAGTCACCGGCCCAACAGAAGCCACTTTACTGAGAACACCGTCGTGCCTACGAGGCACTGTATCTTCAGGCGAGTTGATTCAGAATTGTCGTTCTGGTGATTCGTCGATTTACAGCTGTTCAACCACATCGACTGTCAGTTGCCAGTGACACTCCAGAACGACGCTTGGGTTCTCAACCATGTCTCATCCTCGACTGCCCATGTCAACAAAAACAAGATGCTGCCACCTCTCCCTGGTGTTTCGAAAAAGACCTGTTCAAAAGCAAGCTCAAGGGCAGCAAGCTTGCTATCCCCCATACACAAACACATTCTCTTCTTCAACCAAAGCTCCACTCCCTTCCACACCGTCAACATCTCTTCATCCGTTGCGGCTGCCTGGTCAATCTCGCGCTGGAGCCCGATGTGATTAACTTGCCGTTCCTGTCCCTTCAACTTTGTGCTCCGCCCTTTGCTCATCTTCTTCACAGGCAACATTGTCACCTTGCCAACCAGCCAAACCAATCCCACCACGAGAAAGCCTTGCCTGTGTATTGGCAACGGAATGACTTACAAGCAACCCTTGTCTGCATCTACTAAAGTTCGTCCCCCTATGCCTCTACATTCCAACTCCATGGGTACCCGTTCGATTGGCGGATCCTGCGGTCCTCCGAGAGCCTTGTAGATTTGTGTACCCTCCGTATTCATACTTTATGGTTGAGTAGTTGCTTCCTAACATTATTCCATTTCTGTATCTGCTGGTTTTGTCCTCATGTACTTGGAACTCTCGGGGGTTCACGTTAATGTTTGTTGTTGAGTTTGATGAAATTTGAGATGTAGAAGAAAGCGACAAATAGATAATGAATGAATCACTACTAAAGAGCTACGAGGGGTAAGAAAGAACAGGAATTTTGAGAAGAATGGAAGACATTCAAGGTGTATTTATGGGTGTGTGTGCATATTTACTGCGATGGACATCATCAAAACACAAGATGATATGATGAATATATGAAACGGAAGGAAGGGTATATAAGCGACGCACAATGAGAAGCATTTAAATCAATAACCAAAGTGGACATATGGAACCCAAGCCAGTAGCGAATTATCTGAGTTGTCGAGACGCCCTCGCAGCCGTTGGACTGCATGGTGTAGAGCATGTGCAGAAATGGACCCATCAACAGAACCATCACTTCCTTCCTCCCTAGGATTGAAAAGGTAATTGTAGAAGTCGTGTGCGACATCCGGCGCATTTCCATCCCCAATTGACCACATGGTTGCCACGACTCGACGGTATCCCGCAGCAAGCATCCCAGCTGCAAGATGGACAGCTTCGTCAGAGAGCTTCTCATCACCAGTACTTGTCTGACAGGCTGAGAGAAAGGCAACATCAGCATTCTTGAGATCCCTCTGAATGATTTCGGTGAGCTTGAGGGAACCATTGTCAAAGCAGAATTGACTATCAAGTGGCTTGGCTGCATTTTGTGATGCATGACAAGCAAGGTGAATGCTGCTGTAGTGCTCCATGTAATGGAGACATTCAGCAACAGTAAGAGTGCTTCCTTTGAGCATAGCTGCCCTGGCTCCATTCTGTGCAGCCATTCCGAAGATTGATTGGACCTCTTTTGTAGTTCCAGGGATTGGGAAAGCACCTAGTTCATTTGGCTGGCTTGTCAGGAACAATCCTGATGCACCCTTGTTGATCTGTTGACAATTCTTGACTCTGTTGGTGAGAGCGGTGACAGTCGGAATATATGATGAGACAGCGTAGTCCAGCACACGGTCTGAATGTATGCCAGCTGCATGAATGGGAAGGAAGGATAGAGGACCTGTTGGACACCACCAGATCCTTGGCAGGGCATTTCCAGACAATGGATCCACTCTCTGTTCAAGTTGTCAGGATCTGGAGGTCAGATGGATAATGAATACTCACTGAGAACCCCAATGCATTCAGTATTGGGCTCAACACCTCATGCCATAGATCTCGAAGGATCTCGCGGACCACTTGACTCTGCATTGTTTTGTCTTTGAGACACCTGACACCTCTCCCTGAGGCATCTTCATCTGTAGTCGCTTGAACTTCTCGCATGCGGAGCTAGTGATGAACAAGGGTCACCCGCGGGTCCTGGCGGGGCGACCCTTACCCGACCCGCTGAAAACCCGTACCCTTGCTCACGGGTACGGGTTTTGGCGGGTTTTTCAAGGGTCGGGTACGGGTACGGGTAACCCGTGACCCCCACTCCATATAGAGTTAATTGAGACTTTAAGCGCTAGTTGATTTACAGTTCGCAATGGTCAAAGGTCATTAAGCGCCCATCAGCCGGGGCGCTAATTTTCGAGATGCGATTACGGGCTCAGTTTGGGGGCAATAGTTACATTTTATACATCGTTAGAATCTTTAGAGTTGGGGCTACCTTTATGTATATTACGCATCACTGACAGGCAAGAACTGAATGAGAACGCCCACAAACAGTGGACGCAAATATTCAAAATAATGTATTGGCACCGATCTTTGTCTCTAAACAGTGATAACGCTAATACGTATACACCATTCGAAAGATACAAATCGTAGCTTTCGAACGCACCTAGATATACGCCTAACGAATCGATATTGACAGAGCTGTTAAAGTTTTGAGCAGATGACAAGGACTTCTTGGCGCAGCCATACCCGTGCCAAAGGGTGCGGGTTGGGCAAGGGTCCGAAATGCCCGACCCGTACCCGACCCCTGAGTACCCGTACCCGCGTACCCGGCGGGTTTGCCTGACCCCTGTTCATCACTATGCGGAGCTGTTTGCTTGTCAGGGTGGCCTTCAAATCACCTTGATACCTGTTGGCTTTCTCCAGGGAGAAATTGGGTAGTGGGATATGGAGGGGCTTGTCTAGTCCAGCCAAAAGTGCAATTGCATCGCACCGCTGCTTGTCAACATTGATGATGACAACAGGACCCGATGGTGGGAGGTGTTGAAGCAGGGATGAACAGGGCAATGGCAGGAGGAAGGACTCAAAGCCAGGAATGGATCTCACTGTTTTGAGGAGATCATCCCAC
The DNA here is from genome assembly GCA_020736565.1 of Coprinopsis sp. MPI-PUGE-AT-0042. Taxonomy (NCBI): domain Eukaryota; kingdom Fungi; phylum Basidiomycota; class Agaricomycetes; order Agaricales; family Psathyrellaceae; genus Coprinopsis; species Coprinopsis sp. MPI-PUGE-AT-0042. The sequence continues at coordinate 119,492 of JAHBOF010000138.1, forward strand.
TGTCTTGCAAGCTTCAAATGGGCCTTAGCTTCATCTTCCAGTGAGATCTTCTCTGACATGGGCAGGTCGATATGTGACTGGCCCCGAGATGACCCAGCAGTTTCAAGCTGCTTTGAGACATCAGCCACACTCTGTGCAAGTTGACTGTTGTGGAGGCGTAAATTGTCAATGGGTGTCCGGAGATTGCTGAGTTGGCTCCATACAACACAACGGCCTTGTTCGAGCCATTCAAGAGCTTTGTCTGCTCGCCCAAGTGAGAATGCAGCTGATGCAGCCTCAAGAGCTATCCCAGAGATATCTTGAAGCTGGGAATAGCGACCTTGGACACTTTCTTCAAGGCCTGCTATCAAGGCAATCAATGTCAAAGCTGTATCAAAGGCATGCAGGGTGTCAATGGAGTCTGGGTGATGTTGATTGAGAAGCTGTGCCCAGTTTCTGGCTGCTTTTAGCCGGTTTTGTGGAGGGCCAAAGCTAGTGGTTGCTGCGGATTTATAAGTGGAGATGCTGGCAACAAGATCCTCGCCACTGTGAGTATGCTCAAAGCGACAAATGAAGGAGTTGCCAAGGTTGGTGAGAAATCCTGGTAGGTTGGCATGACCCTCAGGAGTGAGCTGCACTGCTCTGCCTTGGGCCGAGATGGCTTCAGCAATGTCTGAAAGATCCCTAGTGCGCTCAAAGCGACGAAGGAACGAGTTTCCAAGGTTGCTGAGGCAACCTGGAAGGTTGGCATGGCCCTCAGGAGTGAGCTGCACTGCTCTGCGCTGGGCTGAGATGGCTTCAGCAATGTCTGAAAGATCCCCAGTGCGCTCAAAGAGACTCTGGAACGAGTTGCCAAGGTTGCTGAGGCGAGCTGGCAGGTTGGCATGGCCCACAGGAGTGAGCTGCACTGCTCTGTGCTTGGCTGAAATAGCTTCAGCAATGTCTGAAAGATCCCCAGTGCGCTCAAAGCGACAACGGAACGAGTTGCCAAGGTTGTTGAGAAAGCCTGGCAGATCGGCATGGCCCTCAGGAGTGAGCTGCACTGCTCTGTGTTTGGCTGAGATAGCTTCAGCAATGTCTGAAAGATCCCCAGTGTGCTCAAAGCGACACCGGAATGAGCTTCCAAGGTTGTTGAGAAAGCCTGGCAGGTCGGCATGGCCCTCAGGAGTGAGCTGCACTGCTCTGTGCCTGGCTGAGATGGCTTCAACAATGTCTGAAAGATCCCCAGTGTGCTCAAAGCGACTCTGGAACGAGTTGCCAAGGTTGTTGAGAAAGCCTGGCAGGTTGGCATGGCCCTCAGGAGTGAGCTGCACTGCTCTGTGTTTGGCTGAGATAGCTTCAGCAATGTCTGAAAGCTCCCCAGTGTGCTCAAAGCGACAAAGGAACGAGTTGCCAAGGTTGTTGAGAAAGCCTGGTAGGTTGGCATGGCCCTCAGGAGTGAGCTGCACTGCTCTGAACTGGGCTGAGATGGCTTCAGCAATGTCTGAAAGATCCCCAGTGCACTCAAAGCGACCCTGGAACGAGTTGCCAATGTTGCTGAGGCGAGCTGGCAGGTCTGCATGGCCCTCAGGAGTGAGCTGCACTGCTCTGTGCTGGGCTGAGATGGCTTCAGCAATGTCTGAAAGATCCCCAGTGCGCTCAAAGCGACAACGGAACGAGTTGCCAAGGTTGTTGAGAAAGCCTGGCAGGTCGGCATGGCCCTCAGGAGTGAGCTGCACTGCTCTGTGCTTGGCTGAGATGGCTTCAGCCATGTCTGCAAGATCCCCAGCACGCTCAAAGCGATGCTGGAACGAGGTTCCGAGGTTGCTGAGGTTCCCTGGCAGGTTGGCATGACCCTTGGGAGTCAGCTGCACCGCTCTATGCAGTACTGCTATAGCTTCAGTGACAGTTTCAAGGTCTCCTGTCCTTTCATATTGCCTCAACAAGCCCACTCCACTGTTGTTCAAAGTGTTGATATCTGCGTGAAAATCATTCAAATACCTCTGCTTCTATTAGTCCCAGTGGCTCACTCACCTTCAATCAGCAGATTTGTATCCAATGGTATTTCCACTTTCCATGATATATTCAAATGCCTGCTTTGCCCATACATTTGGATGCTCTGGATGTTCCCTAAGTATATCCAATATTCAATATTGTTTGCTTTCGCATTCATGGTTAAGCACTTACCGTGCTCTGAGTGCATGTGTGCTGATCGCATTGTAGTGCGATCTAGATGCGCAAAAGCAACATCTTTGCCATCTTCACTCTTTGCAACACAGTCGATTCCAGCCACTCCTGCAGGTCTTTCACCACATCTTAGCCATGATGTCTAGTTGGCAATGAGGTGGTGAAAACTCACAACCTAATGAAGTCTGTCATGTCCCACTGCTGCCCCGAAGTGCCATTTGTAAGGGTATAGCATATTCCTTCCTCCGAGTCTGGTATACCAAATACCCAGAGTTCCGTCAAGACCAATGGCTGTCTATCATCACCAGCCATATCGATGCACTCAAGCACGATATCTAGACCAAAAATGATTAGTTGAACTTGGGATAGCCATCTATATGATAGCTTTTTGCACCTGTCAGATAAAGTTCGCTAAAAGCCAGGAGTCAGTGTAATGCCAATATCGCTTTGAGCTGACATATCGCTTACCTCTCGCCACTTGCGTGCTCAGGAACCAGTAAGCTACTGTTCAACTCTTCAGTCACTGTGTACTCAATAGACAGTGGTGTCATACCTCTCTTGGCCCATGGTGGTTTCGATGGAGGTCTTGATTTGTGTAAGGGCAAATATGAGTTCAGATAAGGGGGAAAGATCGAGTATCATACGTACTGTCTTATATAGCAGGAGGCAAGGGTTGAGCTGACGGGCGTCTATTTGGATAGGCAATGGGCACGGCTCACACATGTGTGCAGCATGTGACGAGTCAACCACAGCGTACAAACAGCTCATAGGTACCACAGCCTGCACCCATATCCAGACACAAAGGCTTCTAGTATTCAATTTACACACCCTTTCTGCACCACCATCATTTTGTGGCATGGCTCCATTAGGCGCTATGAATCCGCTTAGGGATCGGACCACCTACACACTGCTAACACGCCATATAGATGCTGACTGGTGTGAAATGAACGACCCAACAACGCAAGATGCTGTGTTCGATGTCTACAGCTAGATAGATATCCGAAAGACGAATGCACTGCATGCGCATTCGCACAGTTTGCGGCGTGAAAGGAGTCCTTGAGACATTCTCGTTGGCCGCTGCCATATGCTTCCTCGCTTAAAATCCGATCTTCGTCCGCCAATTCCATCTCGCAGCTTCTTATATGAATTGCGCGTTCACGGGCGTCTCTGCGACGCTGATACTACCCAACGGAGGCTGGGAGGATCGTGGACATGTAAGCAAACTCGATTAGGGTAAAAACACGTCTTCATTCCGAATCCGTTCCGATTGAAAAGCAACCAAGTGAAGTCCGATTACTACTACCGTCTGTTCCACACCCTCCTGCCATTCATGGATCTGCTCCAGATCTACGGAGCTCTATATTGTCCCATACACACCGAATCCTTACCCTCCACGGTCGCATGGCCGGCTCACACTACATGTGGCATTATTCACTGGTCGCCTCCACCGTGTGGTCCCAATGGCACTATACCTTGCTTCGCGGTGCTGGCGTCGAAGACGAGGGCAGGTGTGGGATGACACCCGCAGACGATCGAGGTCGTGATGGTGGCGGAGGAGGCGAGAGAAAGGGTTGGCGCTAGACGAGAGTGAAGGGCAGTGCAATACATAGGGAGGGCAGGCGCTAATAGTGATCGAGCCATGAGAGCGGACCCAAATACCAACGGCGATAGTTGGCAGATGAGTGACAATAACCAACTTCGTCAAACGCACGCCACTGATCGGGGGTCGAGGCCCAGTGAGAATGTGCTCCTTACACGCCGGACAGAACAGAACAGAGTTATCAGAAGCGGTGGGAGGTCCGAACGAGGATTCGGAATCGTCTGCGCAAATCGAAGCACATCAGAGGACACTTCCTCTGTGGTAAGTGGACAGACGCCTGCGTTGCTCGTCTGTGCCCTAATATGATGGGAAATGGGGAGCGGATCACAACGCGCGCGCCTTGAAGCTAATGCTGGACATCCGTTCTTGATTCAGCACCAGCACCATCCCCGATGACTCTCGCCCGCCACTCTTGTCGCCCTTCCATGAACTATCAGTACGGTGCAAAGGCTCCAGATGGCCAGATCCTGCCTTCAAAGCTTTGAGCGATGTCGCCTTGTGTCTTATGTCGCGAACTGTAGGAACGGAAGGGGTGCGATTGGCGCGTCGTTGACGGTAGCTATGAGCTCCATGCATCATATTCGTCGACTTTCTAACCTTCAAACGCGTCAGCAGATTCTGTCGAAGAGATTTGCCGCTATCTCTTCCCGCCTACCCTCGCCTTTTCACGCTGAAACACAACAACGGTCAGCCGAACCATTTGATCCAGATCTTGTTTTCTTATGATTGTCCTCAGGCCTTTGCATTGGGGTTTTGGAGGGAATGTGGGGAGAAATGGAAAGGCGAGGGGACTTATGTTCACTTGGATGGGACTGCTAGTGAGTAACCTGAGATTCTGACGTCAACGGCCGTTATGCTCACATAGGAATTCTTTAGGCGGCCTGTGGCTGTCGTCGTTCACCACAACCACCGAACCACCCATGGTCCGGAAGGGCTCCGTGCTCAGGCGCCTTGCCCAGTCTCAGCGGAAAGAGTTGATCCAGATCGTTTACCTTGATGTCAAGACCCGGGCTCATGGCAAGCAGGAGATCTCTGTCATTGGGCTTCTCGGCAGCTCCTCCTCGTCGGTCTCCGTCCGCTCCTGTGGAGGGCTCTATTCGCGAGGTCCAGATCGATTCTTGGTTTTCATGGCATCCTCTTCCCTTTCGCGCACGGGAGGACTACCGATTCTCTACAGCTCACTGACTCCTGCTTCGTCCACCTTTCAACACCTTCATCTGCCTCTGCAACTGGCGGGAGCCTAGTTTGGTTCACTCATCCTGCGCGAATGTCCAGTCCTTGGTCGTCTGAAGCAACTCCGGCCTCTCGTTCTTACTCGCCCATCGGCAATTTCGTTTTGTCGAAATCGGGTGGATGCCGAATCCGTCCCTCGGTTGGACAGAGACTTCATAGCCCCGTTGGAGTGCCTGGGCATTGACGGTGTCGCCACGCGACTTGTTGAACACTCTCTCCACCGTTAGGTACGTCCTGCAGTATGTACCCTCATTTCACGTTCTTGACTTTTGATTGCAGGTTGCCCTCATTGCAACGATTCGACGTCCAAGGAACCGACACTGTGCCATGTGTCGAGGCCTGCATCAAGGCACACGGTTATGAGCTGATCGTTCTGAAGGTTGACCTGAGCATTCGCTGTCTCTTCGTTGCGATTTGTTCAAATGCCTCTACTTGGATCATCGATGATGATGGATCTCGAAACGGCTTTCAATGGTAGGGCGAACAAACCATCCCTTATACGTCGTTCACTGTTTCCTTTCCTAGGATCGCCTCAGTCATCATGGCTTCGATTCATGCCTTGCGCGAATGGAAGGTGCCACAGTCGCAGCTGACGACAATTGCCATCCTTGGCGCACCTCCCGGGTGCGTTCCAATGTCGCCCCTTTCCACACGCTTGGGCTTAGTTGTTCCGGCTAGGCCCAACGCCATCGAGGCTTTATTGGAGATAGGCCTTGCTTCCATGGCTCCGAAGCTGAAACGGTTCAAAGTTGTCAATCTTAGATGGCCAAAGACTCGGTGTGTATCATTATAGGTTTCGCGGTTGATCGATTGGAGGGGTGTGTAGTGGATTCTACGACTGAAGATGCAAAGCGCGAAGAAGATAAAATAGTATGGGGAACAACCGGGGGCTCTAGCAGTCCGCTATTCTATACCTCTCTTCCTTGGCCCTTCCTTTGTTCGAAGCTGTGCGGCCAATGTGTGTCGTCTTGTGAATTGGGAATTATATTGATACATCTTTGTTGCGAGCGAAGTTCTGGGATGGCATGCATTGCTTGAGGTCGCTGTATGAGGGTTGAGGGGGTGCATCAATCAGGCATGGGATCCAATTCTCAGCCTGTTGTCTCGTACCCCGCCGTTCTTGAAAACTGGTGACCTCTTCATCCGAGATGGATATACCTGGAAGGAGCCGAGACGATGATCTTCCATTGTTGACTGCAGTGCTGGAATTTCTGGCTTTTCTTTCCTTCCTTTTCTGAGATTTGACACCAGAGCTGGCCAGTTATTTTTAGTGAACCACTGCGCCAGGGGCTCTCTCCTCGTCTTGCTCAGGGGCACGTCGAAATATGGTCGACCTCGCTGCGTGACATTCGGGACTTTTCCTGTGACCCCCATCTTCTATGCGATGATACTGCTGCATGTCTAACGCCACTATTAAGCTCTCCACACCCCTTCCTGATGAAATAATCAAGAACATTATGTCCCCCGTTCTCCATGTCCTTAACGAAGCGTTTGCTAGTGCTTCGTGGCGATCGCCATTCTCACACGAGAGCTGACGACCTCAACTGTCCTGGTGGTAGGAAAGGACTGGCTACGTGTTTCCCATGCGCTTCTCTATCACACAGCGGGTTGGGTTCATTGACGAGAGGAAGGACGAATTCCCTGCCGTTGCATTTGCTGATCCAGCGCAGGTCATCCGCGCCCTCGACCTTATTATAGACTTCTTTGGCGGACAGTCAACCAATGGGCTGGGTCCCAGCCTCCTGCCAAGGCACACTCAGGACCGGGACAAAGACGACAACTACTTTTATGTCGACTGGTGCGTGACCTAACCCTTACAGCCAATTCAACTGACTCAAATGCGGCCAAGTTTGTTGACCGCGATCTCTTCATGCACTTCATAGACGGAGGAGTGAGTCACATTGCCACTCGGTAGGCCAAACATCTTTCTCAAGGACCGAGACGGTATTGATAGGAAATTTTATAAAGAGCTCGAGGAGCTCCAGGAAAATGACGACGAAGATGTAGAAGGCGTCGAAAATGCCGAAGATCTCCAGACGATGGAGGATCACGACTTCTGGAATGTTGAGGACAAAGCGGAAGAAGACATAAAGGAGCAAATCCAGGTCGGAATCCATGAGAATGAATGCGAGGGGGACAAGACAGAAGATGAGGAGGAAGACAAAGATGAAACCGTCAATGCTCCACAGGACTTCCCAGGTGAAGCTGGCTGGGAAATCCTGGGAGTTGAGAACGGCGAGAACTCGAGCGCCGGTGAATCAGACGACGGGTATTGAGAACAAAGTGAAATTGTACATATCACTTGCTATCAGAAGACTGCAAGTGGGTAGCTCCGCAGCCTTCGTCAAGCAAGCGGTGCTAATATGACACTGATACAGGCAATCCGAAGCGAGAACCAGCAAACGGCCAGCAGCGATCACCCGTGGTCAAAGCCAAGGCACAATTGAAGTAGCAGGTGTTTGAAACCATCTGGAGGATGCTGTTCCGTCAGTCAAATAGCAAGCGAGGACTCGAATGATGGCGAAGGGGGGTGCAGCGTAGGACGATGCTCTACCCCTGTCTTAGATGGTAATCCGTTAAAAGAACTTACGGGGTGAGCGGAATGGAGGAAGCAAGACAAAGACGATGAACAGGAGGAATGCAAGGGGAGACATACCAAAACACCGTCTCACGGGTCAAGCAGAACCAGGCCAGTCTCGAACGCTTCTGAGCTACAGCAACTGGCATCCACGCAGAGTTTGGGGGTTAGAAGGACGAAGCCTTCATCGTCGGCGCCACGTCGCTAGTAAATAACCACAGTAGACACAGCACCAATTGAACCCCTCCGACGGTCGGTACGGTGGTGGCACCAGAGGTGCCCGGGATACTAGCTGGAGCAGCTCAAGTTGCGAGCGTCCTGAAGACTACCTGCGCGAGGGGTCAGACTGAGTCCTAAGGAAGACATGCTTCAATCAAAACGTACCAATAAGAGGTTCGAGTCGAGCACCCCAAATGGCCAACCATTGCAGGAAGAGAAAGTTGCAAGCACCTGCCAGCGCGTGTTTTGCACATGCAGGCCCGGCACATTTGAGATCCGCCTTATTCAGGAACACCCAGGCACGTGGAGGGGATTCGCAATGGCGGAGGCTGAGGGTAGTGAGCGGGACGAAGAGGTGGCAAAGGATGACGCCAGGAATTGGATGTTGCTTCCAATACAGTCCCAGGTGTCAAACATGATAACGACGATAGGGCCAGACAGTCCCCCCAAGGCCCAAGGCGTCATGCAAGAGAACAGCGGTAGGCTTGTTGAGGGGTACCATTGGTGGTCCTGCGTCGAGGTGGCTTGGTGGTGGCGGTGGTGGTGGTGGTCGTTTGCTGGCAAGGTTCGTGTATCATGCAACGTGGGACCAGCGCTCAGCGCAGGCGGGATGAAATAGCCGGCATACGGTGCCAAGGATTCTTGCGCGGGATTGTAGACCTTGTGTACCAGCATATCCACACCTCTGAGCTTGGCCGATCGAAGGGAGGGGGATGAGTAGCAAAGTGACATTAGAGGTTGGTCCAGCGCCTTCGTCGGTGCTCATGTGCGCTCTCTGCCCCAGGTTCCACCTGCTCCCGTGTCGTTCCCAGAGAGAACAGAAAGTCAGGAACATCCCCGTCCCCGGGTTTGCGTATTGAAGCCAAGGAGGTAGACGCCTGGCGTTCCAATGACCTTGGGCAAATGTTGCCTTCGATTGGTGTGCTTGCTCCTATTTTCCCAAGGTCTTGAAAGAACCTCCGAGATATTGAAGTTGTGCAGTGAATGGCGGTTCTAGAATCGGATTGGCATGATAGAGGGTTTTTGCCGTCGAACGCGCTGACCGGGGACGAACTGAACGACGAAGGCGCAGGGGGCGATATCGAGGTTTGGACGACCCACTTGAGGGTATCAAACTCGAACCCATCGTCATCTACCCCATCTGGATATTCGAGGCGGTGAATCGGCTTGAACGTGGACTCGGGAGGGAGGCGTATCGAGCGGTTCGTAGTACTGGGCTGTAGGAATCCTGGGTGGTCATTGGTATCCACCATTGTCGGTGTGTAAAACCACTTTCTCGGCAAATCGCTTTGTTGCATCGTCGATGGAAGGAGCATTGCCTCAGCGATGTGCGGGATGGATGATGGAAGTGGTGGTGCGGAGGCCTGCTCCGTCTGCAGGTGGTTATAGGAGGTATGAGTCGCCGGCTAGCGCTCCCAATGCCCGAGTCTTGTCTCGAGGACGTAGTGGAAGAGACGATCGTTTGTGTCGTGGAGACGTGTGTGCACTAGTGGATACGATTTTGACTCCTTCAGTCTACTCCCATCCCTCCAGGGCTGCTCGACGAGATACGACGATTCTGGTTCCACGTTTCCAGTGTTGCGTACTCTCCTCTCTCTCTCTGGTGCTAGGCCCGGACACTTCGACCTGCCGACCATTTGTTCGATCGTCGCCCAGGGATGAAGACGAAGGCTGGTGTGAATGGTCTCTCGCTCCGTCTGTGGTGAATTGAGCGAGTTGGTATGGTTGAGTGCACACATCCCAGTAATATACTGCCGTGACTGGTCAGCTAAGGCGTTGAAACAAGAAAGTACCCTCCCACTTACCATGCTTCCAGTTCCGCATCGTAGGGTCGTTGGAAGCGACGCAATTCGCATAGCTAGACTATTCAATCCAGCAAGCTATCCTTGGGCACTTGTTGCATCGCTTGCGAATCTACATTTGGTTGCCCGTAATCGAGAGCATGGAAGCGTCGTTCCTTTGGACAAGGAAGAGAACGCGGCGTTGTCCAAACGCTACTATACGAAATGTTTCAGACAATATATCCAATCCTGTTCACGGGAGTACTCACCGAATGAATTTCTGACTGTTCCGTGTGGAGAAGAAACGCCCTCCGGCGAATGACGGGAAGAGGACCAGCATTGACGGCTGGGAGGCGCAGACAAAGGGGTTGGACCGGTACTAAACCGTCCAACTAGCTTCCTGACTGGAACGACAAGAGGTAGCAATCCTGGATGCAGCAGTCGCCGCTGCTATTCGCCCCATTTAGAGTTGGGCTAGGCCTGCTACATGGCTTTGGCGTTTGGCTAGGTTGCGTCGTTTTGAGTGTCGGGTAGTCCACTAGAGTGAGGTTGAGCCTTAAGGAGCCAATTCATGAGGTGGAACGAGGAAGGGTGTCGAAATCTTTGACTGAACAGTGAAGAAAGAGTCAACGCTTGACATGGGCGTGTCTGAGAATTCAGAAGCCCGGATCAAACGGATAATTGGTCGTGCCAATCGAATTGGGACTCTTTCTCAGTCACGCCCAACAGCTTGTATAGCAAATGCTCTAGGATACCTTCATCTTGCAGACAGGAGCGGGATTACAAGAGCAGGTGAGTTATCTCGACTACGCCAACCGGGAGATGAACTGACCTTACATCCTTTCTAGCCATCCCAAGCATCGTCACTCGACGCTCTTACCCAGGCCGCGTCAATCTCAGCTCAAAGGGGGAGGTCTGAACGCGTCCTGTTGCGGAAACCGCGTTTCATGAGGATGGAGAAGGCTCTGTCAAGTGAGTTTCTTCTAGACCATACGTACCATCGCTCATTGTTAGACTCGCTTTTGTTAGCGTGCCCTCCAAGTTAGCAGCGTCTGCTCATGGAGTGTGCCAATCCCCAAGGAGAAGAACCTCAACTACAGACGCAAGGATCGGGAGAAAGTGTGCGTAACCCCATCGCAATGGACTATAAACCTTGCTCACTTTCATTCACCTTGCAGCTCTTCGCTCAATGCTTCTACATGGCCTGCCAGATTTTGTGAAACGGGCGAATATGGAACCTGGAGAGTCACGGCAGGCCTCTATTTCAACGTCTCTGATATCGAGACGAGCAACCCCCCTTCACCACAAACCCTGGATCCGCCGGCGCTGTACCTTGTCATCTGCAAGGGAAACCTCAATACAGTAAACGGTCGAACCTCGCACCACGGCACACTACAACCGGCAACCTGTCTATTCGCCAGCAACCTCAGTCAACATCAACGTCTGACCGTTGCTCTTCCTACGCTTGCAGCAGGAACCAAACGAGCTTCTCCAACGAAGTCCTTGCCCTCGAAGGGCGTCACACCATCCCAAATCACATCCAAACCCCCAGCAGCAGCAGCAGCAGCTGGGGACGATCGCAACACACGGACCGACAACAACTATTATTGCTACTACCTCAACTCGCAGAAGCGAGTATCCAAATGGATTAACCAAACCAAGCAAGAAATGCGGCTGGACGCCATGTCCGAAGTCTCTGGCGTCAACGATGAATACCCTGCCTCGAATCTGGATTTCAGAACGGTGACGAGCCTGAGCGTGGCTGGAGAGACCAGCAGCACGGTCAGCCGGACGACGGTCCCGACGAGTGTCTCGTTAAATGGGAGAGGGGAGGGAGGATCGAAAACTAAGGAAGCTAGTCCCCCGAAGCTGAAGGAGAGAGAAAGTCGGCGGAAGTTGAAGGAGAACTTGGTGCATTTGAATGGGACGACGGACGAGGAGATGTACGAGACGGCGACGGCGGACGCCAAATCCCATGCGTCTGCAGACAGCGTCACAACTGCCACCACCGCCCTCCCCTCAAAAGAGCTCAAGTCTCGAAAGTCGATGAAACTACCGTTCAAACTCGACTTGGACGACGCGAGTACGGTGGTACGCTACCCCGACATGCGACCACGGACGGTCCTTAGCGGACACGAACCCACCTTCACCGAGGTCATGCACGGACTCGGGACACGAAACGCGGCGTTTGGTTCAGAACCCAGTCTGGCTACTGGAGTGACCTCGACGACGCGTTTGACGGAACGGACTGGGAGGACCTCGGAACGGGATAGGCTGAAGAGCAGCAAAAGCAAGCGGTCGTCCTCGGAACCACCTGAATTCGAACTGTCGTGGCCGGCCATGCAGCCTGTTCTTCTCATCCTTTCACTTGCGACACTAGTGGTCGTTTTGGTACCTGCAGCTGCGGCTGCAGTCGTGGTGGTAACGCTGGGTGCTATCGCCTACTGCTTGGACCTCCTTCCCGAGATGGTACGTGTACTTCTTATTTGGGTTGCTGACTCCCCTTTCTGATTGCTGCTCCTTGACAGACACCGGGATCGTCAAGAAGGAAGAGCAGTAGTAGCAGCAGTGATCGACATCGATCCTCGAGATCCTCAAGAAGGACTCGGTGACAGCTGCCAACGTCGACGTCTCCCAGAATGGGAGCCAGCCTCCTCTACTTCATTCTGAATGTCGCAACCACGCCACGACACACCTATTAAATAATGGACCCTTGGCTTTGAGGGACGCACGCATGTTAGATTTCTCGTTTTGCTTTCCCAGTTTTCCTTTGGTTTTCCTGGATTTTGTAACATTACTTGCCATTTTCTTTTTCGTAGTACCATACCTTGATGACCCAATGCTATGACCCTTGACGCCCTCGTTCTTGCCTGGCCCCCCCAATCCTCTTCTTGATCGCACTTCATACTCGCTAGGCTCATTCCCCTTCAGGGACATAATTGATAATTGCCTCAATGATGGGCCCATATTCTCAGGCGCGTCTGCAATTTCGAACGTAGTGCCCTGACTGATGCTTGCGGCGCTTGCTTCTATCACCACTTCCTTCATACAGTTCCTGCTGCTCACCAAGATCCACGAAACCATTGATCCCTCTTCCGGACAAGATCATCAACGAAACCCTTTCCTCCGCCCTCGACGTCCCTGACGAGACATTTGCCAGTACAGCATGGATATCACCATTCTCCCGCTACGAGGCCGCGAGCTCGACCGTTCTGGTGGTATGCAAGGCTTGGTTACGCGTCGCGACTCCGCTGCTTTACCATACGGTCGTCCTTCGGTCGAAGACGCAAGCACAAGCGCTGGCGAGGACGCCCAAGGAGAACGCTCAACTAGGTCCCCTCGTTAGGAAGTTTCGCCTCGAGGAGGTCTTTGCGACAATATGAAAGGATCTTCCAGATTATTTTCGAAACGGATTTCTCGCTCCTGAGCCATCCCGTAATGGTAAAGGAGGTTCACGGGCTCTCACAGAGCTGAAGTTTCGATGCCAGGAATTCCGCCAGTCTGACTCTCTTGTGGAACTCTCGAAGGTTCCCGTCTGTTAGACAGATCAGGATTACTGGTGCCCGTGAAGGCAAGCCAGCATTCGAGGATCTTCTGTCGGAGAAACGACCCGTCAGAGGCCTCATCAATCGAACTGTGGGACCGCTCTACAAGTTCCTTGCGGCACACCCTTCGGTCTATTACAGGGTCTTCTTCACAGTGTACGTTCGTCCCGCCACTGATAAACCCGGCTTAGCTATTGGTCTTTTAGACATGATTTGCTGTTGTTGGACAGTCAGAAGGCCGCGGTGTTCCTGTCCCTTCCTGCAGACTCCCAGTACCACCCTCTTGAGGGTGTCGACTATGATATAAGGGCTGCTATCTGGACCTACGTCCTCCACTTTGCTATAGATTTGGTGGATATCCATCGGATTACTGGTGCTCCGCGTTCGACCATTCACATGTCTCCAGCAGAGGGATCGCGTCGCCGTCGGGCCATCCAGGCCTTCAGGGCGAGCCTTACGCTACTGTCAAGAGAGTTCAACGCAAGTCGCCTTTGCTATCTTGACCAGGTCCTCAGCTAATTGAAGACTTTCAGGCATTTGCAACACCAGTCTTATACGAAGCGCCTATGATTCGGAACAGTTCTATGCTCGGACGCCTTGCCCAGTCTTCGAAGAAAAACTTGATCACGATCATCCATTTTGACGTCGAGACCCGCGCCTATGGCGAGGAAGAATTCTCTGCCAATGACCTTCTTGATGGCTGCTTGTCGTTGATCTCCATCGGCTCCTCTGGAGGGATATATTCGCGAGGTTCAGATCAGCTCTTAGTTTTCATGGCATCATCGTCCTCCTTTTCGCGTAAGATAGGATTGCCGATTCTCTACATTTGCCTTGTCCCTGCTTCGTCCAACCTTCAGCACCTACATCTGGAGGGAACCGAGTCCATTTCTGTCATCTTGCGCGAACGTAGGGCTCTCCGTCGTCTAGATCAGCCCTGGTCTCTCATTCTTGCTTGCCCACTGGAAATTCCTTGTTGTCGAAATAGGAGGGACGGCGAATCCACACCTCGGTTGGACAGGGACTGCCTACCCTTGCTGGAGTGCTTGGGTATTGGCGGTGTTGTCACGCAGCTTGTTGAAGACTTGCTCGACTGTCTCGCCACTGTTGGTTACGTCCTGCAGTGTGTACCGCTCATTTCGCGTTGTTGACCTTTTATTGCAGGCGTCCCTCATTGAAACGATTCGACGTTGAAAGGACTGACGTTAACCGATGTGCCGAGGCCTTCATCAAGACACATGATCATAAGCTAGTGGTTCTGAAGGCTGACTTGAGCATGGGCGAAAACTATCTCTTACACGTTACTCAGTGCCTCCTCTTCCAGGGCCGCATCGGTCAAAATGGCATCGGTTCATGCCTTGCCCCAATGGAAGGGTACCTAAAGTCGCAGTTGACTATGATTGGATGTTGGTGCCCCCGTCGACCACCTCTTTCCGCACTCTCGCGCTCAGTTGTTCCAGCTAGGCCCAACGCCATCAGGGCTGTACGGGAGGTAGATCTTGCCTCGGCAGCTCCAAATTTGAAACAAGTCGAAAGTTGCCAACCGTTGCCAACCGTAGCCTGGCTGGCCAAAGACCGAGTATGTATCATCGTGCGTTGCGCACCAATTTGCAGACACTGACGACTTACAAGTGCGGCGTCTTCCAGTTACGAATCGCTGAGACTTTGAGCAGGTTTATAGTGCTTGACCCATTCCAAACTGTGTTTGGCATAGTTGCCTTGATCGGGTTGTTCTTCCCATGCGTGGCGATGATAACGGGACGCAAGGCATTGTCAGCGGTATGGTGTTCCAAGTGCACAAAAAATCAATGAGGTTTCCCCCCGTATTGTGAAGTAATTCCCCTGATATAGTCAGCATATCAGGCGCCTGATATCGAAATCCCCTGATATCGCGCCTACCAGGGGGAAGGTCAGCCTTTGTACTTGTTTGGCATTAGCCTGTTGTTGGTCGTGCTCGCGCCAGCCCGCTGAGCTTTAGCTGACCTCCAGCTTCGTAAAGACTAATGTAAGTGATATCAAATAGAGATAAAGTAGCTAGAGACTATACGCTACTGTATTATGCAGAAAAATTGAATACAGCGTCGAATCCACCTACAATACGCCTTCTTTTCGTCGGCATCGGCCACTGGGTGGGCGGGTTGATGGTGCTCGGAATTGATGGCGGGAGCGGGTCGGATGGTTTCCCGATACTACCCACAATTCGAACACAATTCATGCTCGAACGAATGGATCTTTAGCCACACTCTGTTCTGCATTCATTATATGTATATGCCATTAGTCTATAAAAGTATCCATGCCGCTATTTAGATAGGAATTGGCCTTGGCGTCGGGTTACTGAGTCTGGCACCCTTCTAATGGTACCTAGGACTCGAGCTCTATTTGTGCTTGAAAGAATCAAGCATTAGTAAATCAGTTTTCTGAAAAGGTTAGAGGAAGCGTTGAGCAAAGTAACGAAGCTGTTACACTGCAATTTGGGCGATAATTGGTCCTGAAGATGTGGTACCAATTCTGATGGTCTCCTGATGGTACCCCTCCAATCCAACTTGAAACACGCCTGAACGCGGCAGCCACTATTCAAGCGGTCTTTCTCATTGGAAAGAGGTAGCTTGTAGCAGCATACAGATATAATTCTGTTGCGGTTTCATAACAACTGGCCTCGCTGGCGAGGGATTAAATCTAATATGCTCCTAACTGTACCAAGAACTCGAGTTCAAGTTGCTCTCGAACGCAAACCTCGTTTCCCAATCTGTTTTTTACATTCAATCAAATTAGTTTCTAGCTTTAAATTATATACATATATTACTTGAAACCCAGTGACCTTTACTCTCACACACGCTCACATCCTCCAGGGTCGGTGCTGAGCCATCTCGACTTGGCTCTGATGAGACAAGCCATGGACATCCCATCTTTGAGCCTATCAGACTTGGGCCACCCTCTCGATGGCTCTGGCACTGGCTCAGCTCCCAGACAGTCTAGACACAAGTGGTTGCATCAATCATGGGCACTTAGCTGCAACCAACCTTCAGAACGTCCATACAATGGTCGGTGTAGTGGAATGGATGAATTCAGATAGCTATACAGCTACCCGCCGGTCTGCTTTAAGTGGAATAGTTGAGCATCTAGATAGGTTGGCTATAGAGATATAAATAACTCTGCTCTGGTTTTATGCTATCAAAAAAGTGACAAAAACGCATGCCGCGCCATCGAAGCCACCTAAATTCTTGCTTCATGAGCTCGATAAGAAGAGTCGCTCCCGCCATCAATTCCGAGCACCATCAACCCGCCCACCCAGTGGCCGATGCCGACGAAAAGAAGGCGTATTGTAGGTGGATTCGACGCTGTATTCAATTTTTCTGCATAATACAGTAGCGTATAGTCTCTAGCTACTTTATCTCTATTTGATATCACTTACATTAGTCTTTACGAAGCTGGAGGTCAGCTAAAGCTCAGCGGGCTGGCGCGAGCACGACCAACAACAGGCTAATGCCAAACAAGTACAAAGGCTGACCTTCCCCCTGGTAGGCGCGATATCAGGGGATTTCGATATCAGGCGCCTGATATGCTGACTATATCAGGGGAATTACTTCACAATACGGGGGGAAACCTCATTGATTTTTTGTGCACTTGGAACACCATAATACAGCGGCCTTTCCTTCGACACCTGCCTCCTTCTCACTGCTATTGCTATTCGCCGAGTACAATGAAGCTGTCGATTTCCCTCCCCGACGAGATTATCAAAGAAATTCTTTCCCCCGTTCTTCACGTCCCTGACGAAGCCTTTGCTAGTACTTCGTCGCGATCGCCTTTCTCCCACTATGAGCCAACGACATCGACCGTTCTGTTGGTATGCAAGGCATGGTTGCGCGTCGCTACACCTCTCCTTTACAATACGGTGGTGCTTCGCTCGAAAGCACAAGCTCATGCTCTAGCAAGATCGCTCAAAGAAAACACTCAACTTGGCCGCTTCGTCTTGAAATTTCGCCTGGAGGGAGGGTTTGGCAACGCGATCTATGACATCCTGAAGAGGACGCCTGCTATCACAGATATTTGCATCACCGGGGCCTTGTGGTCGTATGAAAGCATCGGGGGATACGTCAAGGGACTCAAGCTTGTGAACCCTCGACGGCTTGTTTATTTCGGCGATCTGACAGATTATAGTCCCAATAAGAATCAGGTTGATTTAGGAAAGGCTCTCGCAGAGTCGATTCGCGATAAATGGACATTACTGGTCAGTGTGGGCTCAATAGATCTTTTTCTTCAGAGCTCAAGAACATTCCAGGTAGTGTTTGAAACGGACTCCTCGCTTCGACACAGTCCCATAGTGAAAGCCCTTCAGACACGAGCCCTCATGGGCTTTACGTTGAACAGCGAAAAGCTCAGCGACTCACACGTCTTCATCATGATGGAGCTTGCGAAACTTCCGTCACTGGGAATCATCAGGGTCATTGGTGAAGACTACTTGAACAAGCCTAGATTTGAGGACCTGGTAGCCAAGAATCTAACAGTCACCGACCCCTTCAGCAGAATAATCAAGGGACAATTGTATGACTTCCTTGTTCAGAACCGATCAATCTACGACAAGGTCGTCTTCTCCCAGTACGTTCAGGTTGTTTCTATCGACCATTAAAACTTATCGCTGTCCTTGGTCTAGGCCTGGATCCCGCCTGCGAGAGAAGCAACTCCAGGAAACGGCCCCATTTCAGCCCCTTCCTCTGGACGCCCGGTATCAGCCCCTCCATGGTGTAGCCCGCGATGTGAGGGCTACGGTTTGGACCCGCATCCTCCGCTTTGCTGCGGCCCTAAATGATATCAACGAGGTCAATGGCATTCCTCATTCAGTCTATAAGCATCAATCACACGGACTCAGTGAGCGTCTGTGCATGCAGGCTTTTCGGGCGAACCTCGCACTTGTCTCGAAGGAGTTCAATGTAAACCAATTTTGTACCACATCTTGGTTTTCAGCTTATTGCTCCCCTTGCAGGCTTTCGCAACCCCGCTTCTATACGAGGCACCAACCATAAACAAACGTTCCACATTCGAATCCCTCGCCCGGTCTGAGAGAAAGAGCTTGATCAAGATCATCTATTTCGAGCTTCACCCTGGACCTGACCCGGACGATGCAATTTCCGTCAACGAGCTTGTCGAAGGTTGCTCAGCATTAGCCTCTATTTGCGCCTCTGGAATGATCTACTCGCGGGGTTCAAGTCCACTCGTGACTCTTATCACGCTCTCTCCATCTATACGCACACGAGGACTGTCGATTCTCTACAGCGCCCTTAATGCTGCCTCGTTCAGCCTACAGCACCTCCATTTGCCACTGGGCTTGGCGGGGAATGAGGCTGATGCCATCGTCCTGCGTGAAATTTCAGCTCTTGGTCAACTGCACCAACTCAAGTCCCTCATTCTTGCAATTCGCGTTCTCGCCTCCAAAAGGATGAGAGCTGAACGCACCCCGCGCTTGGACAAAGACTGCTTGCCTCATCTGCAGTGCTTGGGTATCGACGGCGATGTTGATTCACCGCTTGCTCAGAAGCTACTAGACTGTCTCACCAATGTGAGGTATGCTATGGATCCTTCACACCTACAACAGATGCGCTTAATCTTCTGACACAGGCTCCCTTTGTTGCAGCGATTCGACGTCCATGGATCCAACTTTACGTCGAGCTGTGAGACCTTCCTCAGAGCGCATGGTCACAAGTTGCTTGTGTTGACAGCAGTTCTGGGTATTCGTGGTCTATTCTCTACCGCGTGCTCGAATGTCTCTACGTGGATCATTGATGATGAAGGAGGCCAATTTCGTCGTGTAAGTTTAACTACCTCCTTCTGATAGCCCAACTGATATATTTCTCCGCCAGGGTCACGCTGGTATGTACGACTTTACATGTCTTGACCCGGTGGTAGAGAGTGCCGAGTTGGCGCTGAATACAATCGTCATTACTGGGCCCTGTTATGAGTTAGTTCGTTTGCCTCCTTTACTGTGTTCGTAGGCTCAACCATTTGCATAGACCCAAGGCACTGGATGGTTTATGGCAGAATGATCTGCTTGCAAAGAGTCCAAGGCTGGAACGCGTCAGAGTAGCTAGTATCAGGTGGCCGCCCAATCAGTACGTATCTCCAACTCCATCGCAACTTTCTTGTCTAATTGACGAAAGGCACGAAATTGAGAAATCTGGATGGGTGCCGTTGGCAGAGGTGTTGTGGGAGAGGTTTAGAGTTAAACTGGTCGATTGGGATGGCAAGTGGTGGGCTCCGCGACTCAAGGTTTGGGAATCAAAAAAAGGAGTAAAGAATGTGGTCAAGTAATCAAAGGTTCGGGTTGGGCTATTCTGTACTTTTCGCCAAGTTCCTTGTGTTCGATGTAGTGTGGCGTCTTACAAGTGGGAGTTTTGGGTTTTTAGTTTCCCTGGATTTGTTGCACTACTGTACTGGCTTGAGCGCCACCCCTGCATCTACTTCTGCCTTATTTTTCCTGGTAGTGCTATTTTCTTGCCAATACTCAATCTACGCAAGGCTTGAACTTGGGGGCTTACATACATTTTGCCTCTGCGGATGAGGTCAGGGGGCACAATTTCTGCAGCCGCGAGTCGGTTGTTCTGCCGAAGCCTTGCGGCGATGTGCTTTGCCAGTGTCGATTTGCCCACTCCGACCTTGCCAACCATGCAGAGGACGAGCTCTGCTGGGGTTTTAGAGTCGATCCACCATAGAATTTGTGCTTCTTCGTCGACCCTGCTTTCGGGAAAGCAGTCGCTGAGATGACCACCAAGGTCTGGATGCACTGGGAGGTTGCGAAGCACGCCGAACTCCTCATTTAATTGCGTGATATGGCCTAAGACAACTTGGATGTGAGTTCACTGTTATCGATCCGCAATTCCTGGCTTATCGCCCACCATAGTTTATCCCTTGGAAGTTGTTTCCCACTTTCTCAATGTTAACTGAGCCATGCGCCGGGTGGTGTGCACCTTTATCGCCTACTGGGTTCGGGTTAGCGGTCTCAGCCAATTGATCTATGAAGGCTCAAGCTCACTGTTATCTGTGTATTGCCGCCCCGCTGAGGTGCTTGATCTTTCAGGTGTATTGTTTTGTGCCTTTTGAGCAACTGCGGTCTCTATCCTTCAGCGCTCAATTAGCTAGGAAAGGCACCCTGTTACACTCACTTGAGGTTGGTTTGGAGAAAGGGTTCGAAGCTTGAGATTGACGCCGCGCCAATCCCTCCTCGACATCGACACTCCTGAACGGGGTTTGTTCAATGGTTGACGATGGTTCTTCCATAAAGAATTGCTGGGGCTGAACTCGCTCTCCGGGCACAAGATGGGTGGGGGAAACAAGCTACCAGCTACCGGCCACGACCGCTCATTGAGGCCGGCACGTGTCTGACAAGACGCCACTGAAGGACCCCCTTATGCCGGTACCTGCGTGTGTGTGCAACCCCGATTTTGGGCGCTATTTTACAAACCCAATTTGGAGGGTTTGATCCGAGAAACCCTCCAATTAGTCCCTCTAGAGTCAAGTCCGCATCCAGGATTCAGCCTTGAGCCTGCCATTGGTCAGAAATCGGCCAATTTGCTCCTATTTTTGTTCCTTGGCCAGACCTTGAGGTATGCCACCCTCCCGGCCCTCGAATTGACGCGCTGAAGACCGCCGGCAGTTGGCAGCTTGCCGTGTTCGCGTTGGTACCGGCGCACCCCAAGCCTCCGCACAAAAGATCGGAGGCCAGGCAGAATTCGGCACCTTTTGTCCAAGAAATAATCAGAGGTCAGACAGATTTTGAGTCTGCTTTGGGAGTAGCGGGCTACAAGCCAGTTCATCGCAGAAGAGCAACACTGTCTAAAGTTGGTTAGCTCTCGTTATAAGGAAACATAACGACGAGGCTTACCATGTGCTGAGAGGGACTATAGCTACACACACGAGTGTAGAAGGAATGAGAGCAAGGTGCCTGGCGCTGAACGTTGGGGCTAAAATGGAAGAAGTTCTTAAAGCGCAAAGAAAGGAGGCTGACGTTCTGAGGCAAAAGAGAATCAGAGGCTGACAGACCTGTTTCAGTCGATCATGGCCGGGCTCGATGGTCGGCTAACAATCTTCTTGCGTCATCGAAGCCAGCAGCAGCAGACAATTCGAAATCCGCTTCAGCATCCCAAAAGAAAAGCCCGATTTGCATTGACTAGAAATGAATTAACCAACCCTTCTCCGCTTCTAAAGCAGAAGAGGGCTTGGAAACCTGTAAGCTACATATGCAGCAAGCAGTGGTGATTGTAAGAAACGAAAGCGGTGGGGATGGAGGAGAGCGAATAATGAAAATAGATAGACATAAGTACATTACTGAGGGGTGAAATTAACGAGACAGCATGAAGGAGCTGGGCGATGGTGGATAATATACAGGTGTGCGTGTAGCGTGTTTTGTCAAGGAGCCGTCCCTGGAAACGGCTTGAAGTTGGTGCACGGCGGTCGACGAGATGCCAATGCATGTGAACGTCGTGTCGATGTGCTGACATCGTCTATGAAGAACAGGTGGAGAAGCGGAGAGGCGTTGGGGGTCATGGCTGGCAACCACTACGATCATGATGAGGTGCTCCATCGGAGAGCAGCCTCGTAGATGGAGTACATGACAGCAGCGTTGGGGATGACTCGCATCAGATGAGCACTCAGGCCGTTGTACAACGCCCTCGAGCCCTCTTCAGCGATCACTAGCTTCAAGGTTTGCATCAGGCCAGTGTATTTGGGGATACCGCTGGGTGGTGGTGCTTGTCGTAGCCGTGTTCGAATAACCTGCAGAGGTGGTTAATAAGCAAGTAGGGGGAGTCTAATGGAAATGCGCACCTCATGAGGATATGTAATGAGACTGGCGACACACTTCGCTGTGCCAGCACTACCCAGCATCCCCGCCCACTCCTTGATACCACCCTTGCCTTCAGAGCCAGCTGTCAGGCGCTTCAGACGTTCGTAGAGTACCCATTGAATGGTTCCCTCCGCAACACCAAGATAGCTCGCGCTCAGGCCCTTGTAGAAGCCCTTGGCACCCTCTTCGCGTAAGATCTTTTGAATGCAGATCAGGCTGCCACGAGCCCCTTTCATGGCCTGCGCAGCACTCCCCTGGGCCAGCTGCAGTCGCGTCTTGACTACCCATATTGGATTTGTCGCCGTTCCTGTTGCCACGCCAGCGCACGCTGCAGCTGCCAGGTGCACGAGACTGTTCTCCTGCCCATTGTTGAAGTTGTTCGCGATAATCCGCTTTCCGTTGCCGTAGGTGTAGAAGTTGATCGAACGTGCTGGAATAGCGCCAACAAGTGTTGGTCCCAAGCCCTTGAACAGAGCTCGTGGTGACTCGTGAATGTAAACGTCACTGGAGGAGCAGAATGATCAGCAACATGCAGCCAGCACGACGAGGTGGAGCTTACCGAATGATGTGGGCAGTCTCAACAAAGTTATACAGCAGCCCCCCTCGCTGTCGTACGACCACGCCGCCAGCATGGAGCATGGCAGCACCTCCACCTCCACCACCTCCGCGCACGACCTCGATGGTATGCGCTGTCGACCGCTGCTTGAACAAATCCGACTGTAGACGCGTCTTCACGACGTCAAATGGCGACGTGACAATGGCACCGCACATTCCACCGATCCTGTATACCAAAACCCGTCAGCTTCACTGTTCACGGCGAGATTGTCACGGCGAATACGCGCCCTCCTGCGACCATGTGGGTCAATGGCTTTGCTGGCACGATCTTGGACGTCGAGGCTGTTGGAATCTGGGGGTTTTCGCAGTCATCTTCAGGGTCGATGTGGAACTGGGCAGCCATTTCGGTGGGAGGATTGCAGAAGACGGAGGTATAATGGCAAAGCGCAGGCGTTGGCGTCACGTCTCAGGGGCAAAAGTTTTGCTGGCATCATATGCCAAGTGATGCCGGAACAGTCCGAGGATTTGAATATTTGAATCTCCGCACGGCGGGCGCTCGAGTTCATTTTTGGATCGACCGTTGAACTCATGGTACCGATGTCAAGTTCCGCCGGTGATACTCAAGGTATGGGGAAGGCCACAGATCTTACTGAAATCTTACTGATCTCCTTGATTTGCATTGTCAGTTCAACCTATTGCACGGCATCGCATCAATGACCTGCCTATCGAAGTCCTCCTGATCATATTCAGGAACGCATTCTACCTGCAGGCTGCCCCGAATTGGCGCCTTGCCTGGTCCCTAGGCAACCTCTTTCGTCATGACGCGGACGATCCGCTACCAAGAGAATGTCGAGGTCCGGGATGTTTCTGTCGTTTCAGCCCCGACCTTTGGAACGAAATTAAAGACCCTGGAAGCCTGGACCTTTTCCCCTATAACCTCTGTAGGGTCTCCCCTCATTGGGATAAGGCTACCGCGCATGAGCCAGAATTCTGGACTCGCCTCGTCGTTCTTTTGGACACCAAAAGCTACGATCCGCTTGCACGACTCCAAATCGAGCTGGATCGCTCACGGGGCCTTCCAACTGCCCTCTACCTAGTCGTGCTCAAGGAAGAAAGCTATGCTTTTGAGCTGGAATCGAGCATGTTGGAAAAACTGCAGAACATCCTTTCGGGTACCGGAGAGAAGATATACGCAACTCATATCCACGGCCTGACCAATCGGCAGGCTGCCCAAATCCTCTGTGTTCTTGGTGATTGTGAGACGGCACGGCTTGACTGCCTAACTCTGGCGTCACGCTCTGCCTACACCTCATCCTCGCCTTCCTTCGCCATCAATGTCCTTCCTAGCTTAGATCACTTTGTGAGCTGCATCTGAGCGGCCTTGCAGTGATGTTTGCAGCAGATCCTTCGTTCAAGAATGTTACGCCTCGATCTGGCGTCTCTCACCATTTCAAAGATCTCATCAGAGGATGGGTACGACCGCTTTACCAGCATCCCTCAAATCCTCAAGGATATTGCCGGTCTAGTCGAAAATATCATGCACCAACTCGCCTTTCATGACATCGACCTGGGGAGACCCAGTCGTTTCCACACTTTGCCTCGATCATTGATCAATTGGACTGGTTGGAGTTTACCCGCGTTTCCGCCTCCTTCATCGATATCTTTTCAAAACCTTCCCCAACTCCGCTACCAGTGAATCCGGTCAGGAAGTGACCTTTGACGCTTGTCCGCTTGATGAATGTTCCATTCGTTTTCCTTCGTTTATGTTCCTAAAACTCGTCAACATTATAACCCCAAAGCCCTCTTCCTCTTCTTCCACCTTGCTTCGGCCCAGTGGATGGAGATATCGAATTGCCAGAGTCTCCACGATCACACCCTTCTTGCTCTGGCCAAATTGGGATCACAGGCGTCTGGAATTCCATGCATGCATGATCTACATTCGGTGGATATATCTGGCTGCCCCATTTCCTTTGGCAGGCCTGAAGAGAATGATTGCGGACAGACGAAGGACGCAAAGAGATGCTCAACGTAACCCTTTGAAGACGACGCCTTTGATCCCGAAGGCTACGAAACCCCACCCTTACTTCTCTGTCTGTTAAGAAGAAGATATACTGGTATTTTCCGACGTAGAGAAAGCCGGCTCGATGACAATATCGCAATCGTTTAAATACAAGGTATAGCAACCTATGGACATTGTTTGATTCATACATTGACCTCATCAGTTGGCTTCAGCACAGCACTATCCTACATTCATAAAAAATTCAAAGTATTAGATCCAAATACCAATCTGCGCTGTATCCTGCTGGAGTACAGCTAAAACGGGAGGAAATTTATAAGGGTATGCGAAGGCTTCGGAGCGCTTAAGGATGACGTCGGAGTTTGAACCCACACCCCACGAGGCTCGACGTGGTGCTGGTGACGATCAGCATTCATCCTTTCCGAACCACGACGATATCGACAAATTTCATGGAATCACAGACGGCGTGTTTAAAAGGGCATAACGTTGGTGCTATGAGTTCGTCAGGTACGTTCTGCTTCATGCATCAAGTGCCCCGTTCATTCATGCGTTTATTCAACCCCTTCGCCCATACTAGGCAATCCAAGCCATGGCATCGGTAGCCTTCCTCCAGAAGTTTTACTTATGGTCTTCTGGGCGGTCTTCTACGGCCAAGCTTCTGGCTTGTCATTCTGGGAACTCCTTCTCAACAATCATGGGCCGGACAAATGCAAAGGCCCAGGATGCTCCTGTCGTTTCGCGCATGGAATGTGGCATGAGATCAGCAACGTCCGGAGCCAAGACTTGTTCCCTACTCTCTGTGTCGTGTCTCTCCCCACTGGGATGCAGTCATGGCACGGGAGCCAGAATTCTGGACTCGGCCAATCGTCTTTCTCGACACGACCAAGTACGACCCGGTGGCGCGACTCAGAGTCGAGCTGGATCGAGCACGCGGCCTGCCCCTGTCCATATATGTGGACACAATCAACTGACAACATTACGAGAACACTGCCTTTGGAGAGGACCAACCGCCGGCTCGAGCAGCTAGCCAGCATCCTTCCCAGCATCGCGAATCGATTGCACGGAGGTCAATATCCACGGGCCCACCACTGGCCAGCTAGCGCGCTTGTTGCGAGCCTCTGCGATAGCCAGGAGATGCTCAAGCTCAAGCACTTATCTCTTGGGCCCTCCCCTGGCTGCGTTGGTCCCCAGCTTTGTCTTCTCCCCGTCTCAATGTCATACCCTCCTTCGAGGCGCTCAACTACCTGCACCTAAGCGGCCTTTCCGTTAAATGGCTGCAGGACAACGTATTCAAGATCTCGAATTGACGCGCCTGACAATCTCCAACGTCTCCAAGCGGCATGGACATCACCACCATTTGAAGATTCCTCAACTTCTCTCAAGCATCGCCAGCTACGTAGAGAGTGAATGTACCGGGCTTACCTTTCAGGACATCGACCTCCCTGGCGACTTCAACGGAGGTTCCCTGTGCTACCGCCCGTCGGGTACGCTACCACTTGGAGTTCACTCAGAGTGTGTGCACCCTTCCTCGACGCGTTCTTCGGCAGCTTTTGCTCGCTCAAGGACTGTGTTTATCGAAGATCAGACCATTGACGACTGTCCATTGGACGAATGCTCAGTCCGATTCGCAGACTCCTGCAAACTTGTCGTTGATCAACATCCACATCCCAAAGCACTCTTCGTCTTCTTCCACCTCGCCTCCGCCCAGACAATGACGGTATCCAACTGTCAAAGCCTCGATGATCACGCCCTTCAGGCGCTGAGCAAAGTTGGGTCAGCGACGGCTGAACTTCCATGTATGCATGGCCTCTACGGCCTCGAGATTTCGGGCTGTCCAGTTTCATTTGCTGGCTTGCAGAATATGGTCGCTGGCCGGCGGAGAAACGCGGAAGCTCTGAATGTTCCCTTTGAGGAGGACCATTTCGACCCATACAACCATGAAAATCCACCGATCATGTCTCTTGATATCACTCAGGACGATTTGTATCGATTTTCCGACGCAGAGCAAACCTGGCTCAACGACAATGTCAAATCATTCCACTACAGACGGCATCGCCTGCAAATCCCAGCCTGACAGGTCAACGGCTTCGAAGACACCCCCAAGGGGTACCAATATGGTAAAATATCGGCTATGTCATATGTGGCTTACAGCTCCGCCCTGTGTTGACGCAAAAAAGGTTGACTCATTGATTTCTGGTAAATATAATACGAGTTTGCTACATATTATCGTACATTACTCAAAATTAACTGCACCTTCCGCATCCTTTGTCAACTCGATATTACATGGCCGGAAACGATGTACCCAGCACCATTCCGTAGCTTCATCGCACTTCTTGCTGGTCATGAGAACATTTCCCTTTGATTCGGGAATGCCTTTTCCGCAGCTGATGGTTCCTTGGAAACAGAAGACGAGGCAGAGGCCTCGCCTTCTCGTACCTCGTCGCGGGTGTGTTTGGGTTCGTGGGTGCTTAGCGAGGTGAGGCCGAGATAGCCAGACCTCAACTCATTTCCATCGTTTGATTCAGACTGTCGACTGGCCTTGCTCTTCATCGTCTTTGAGCTCTATTACACTCCTTTGGGGCTACAGGCATCCAATATGACCTCTTGCTGCCTCAATCGGCAGAAGTCCTGATGTATGGTTGGCATCCTTCCCAATAGTGGCAAGTAATGGGCCTGCGGCCGCTCAAGCGCTCATCGCCCACACAAGAACGCCACAGGAGATCCGTGATGCGCCAGTGGTAGATATATAAACGTTGTTGCAGGTATTCCTGTCCACTTGAGCTGGTCTCGTCTTATCCACCTTTTCGTTGAACGAACAGCGCATCCCTCTGCTGCCCAGCACACAGCTCATACACACATCTTTTTATTCTTCTCACATCTACTCAATCGCCATGGTCAAGCTTACCTTCGTTGGCATCCTTGCCACCTCCATCGCTGCCCATGCTCTGGGTGCAGCCATCCCGTTGACCGCCCTGAAACGTGAGCACGTCTTCCCCATTCATGTCGTCGATTCTAGGACTGAAATACCACACTTTTTATAGTCGAGATGTTGTTGTCGCTGAGGGTTTGAATGGCCTAGACAGCCGCGATGAGTTATCTCAGCTCGTGAAGCGCAAATTCGAGGATTTCGCTGCCCGTGCTCTTTCTGAATTCGTGGAGCGTGAGCTCGAGTTTGATGACTCAATGATCACCCGCAAGTTCTCCGATATCTCTGACCAGCGACGTGCCATCCACGACTTGGAGGGTCTCATTTTCGAAGCCCGACTGGTGGATGGACGGTTCAGACCACGAGCTCGAGGCTCGCAAGGATAGTGTCTCATGGATCAAGAAGAAAAATCATTGAACCCTGCAAACAATGGGTCAAGGTCATCTGCGCCGCCCCCGCTAAACCGCAACCTGGACCGTCTACGCGAGACTACGATGACGATGTTTTCCGCCGCTCGGATGCAAGTGTCTGGGACAGGGAATATAAATTTGACGAGCTTGATTAACTAGGTGGAAGGGTGCTCGGTCGTGTTGGTAGCTCAAGTACAGAATTGGATATCACAAATCAATATCTCGTGGGGAGGGTTCATTGTCTCAAATGGCAAGTTACCTCGAGTTCACTCGCGTTTGCGATCCCTTCGTTAATGCGTTCTTTCCAAAACCATCTGCCCACTAAGACCCTGCTCATGGAGAGCCAGACTTTCGACGATTGCCCATTGGATGAATGCGCCGTCCGATTTCCCGATGGCTGCGACAAGTCGCTGATCTTGAAAAATGAACATCAGTGCCCCGAAAAGCCTTCCTCCTCTTTTTCACTTTGCTTCCGCCCAAGTGGTAACGATATCGCAAGCCTCGATCATCATGCCTTCGAGCATTAACGAAGGTGGAAAGAAAGACTCTGAATTGCCTCACACATACAGCCTTGACTCTGACGACCTGGCAATCTAGGGTTGTCCCGTTTCTTCGCAGGCCTAAAGGACATGATAACCGGCGAAACAACGCGGAAGCCACCGGCATTCCCTTCGAAGCGGAAAACTGGGTCTCTTGGATAGAAGAGCAACGCACCAACCATCGAACTGAAACATGTCGAATGCTTTTGAATACATGCCACTGCGTCGTCTCCAAATTCAGTATGACGGACGGTCGCCTGATTTGCTTTCAAAGTGCTCACAAGGATGGTGCTGTCTGAGGGGGATCGGCCACAGACGCCTACTTCTTACGATACATGTAGCTTACAAGTTCCCCTGACACGGAGATCTAGAAGGCAGAGTTAGTTCTTCCTTGGCCAATGCGATATGTTTTTAGTTTGGGGTGTCAATGTATGGCTCTAGTCCTTCGCAAACGAACTTCCCCACGGATGCACCTGACCTGTCAGCCCTCCAATCGCTGGCCATCGGGTCTTTCAGCCCCTGGTTCCGGTTTGAATCAGAAGGTCCCTCCTCTTATCTTGCGTCTTAAAGAACTCTGGCCGCCACTCCGTCAGCCATCCCGGGCCTCAGAAGCTTCGCCAGTTACAGCTCCCAGTCCCAAGCCGTCCCAAGCTCGTCTCCCAGACTGTCCAGTTTCAACGTTCCGCTCTCACCAACACCTGAGTTGCTGTCTCGTCAGTTCTTTCATCACTGAAATGTGAAATCAGTCACTTGCGTCCTGGCAGTAGATCTTTGTTGCATCAAACGGGACTTGATTCTGAGCCTCGGACGCGAGGGCTTAAGGACGCGACACGCATCAGCGTTTGAATGCATGTAAAACCCTGCCGCTTGGTCGCAGACCCTGACAGCGACATTCATTCATCCTTTCGCTCGGAAACTTTCGATTGTATGGCCGCCCAGGTACCCACTGACGCCCACCCCTCTCGAGTAACTGTAACACCACGGAACCTCGGATCTGAGATGGGCTGGTAGGTATATAAACCACACCACTGGGTTATGTTGTCTCCTTGAGCTGGTCTCGTCTTATCCAATCACCCGCCGAGCAAAAATTACGCTCCTCTGCTAGTCAGCACTCAGTCCATCCACAACCATCTTTCTTCCTTCACAAACTACTCAGTCAACAGGGTCAAGTTCACACTTGCTGCAATCCTCGCTGCCTTCATTGTTACCCCTGCTCTGGGTGTAGTAATCCCCTCCGACCGGATGGAAACGTGAGTTCCTCTTTCTAATTGACTTGTGATCGATTCTCATGAAGACTCTTCACAGCCGAGATCTTTCCACCATCGATTTGCACCTTTTTGGGCGTGCAGTCGCCGAGGTCGTCAATGACCTGGATAGCCGCGAAGAATTGTCTCGGCTCATAAAGCGCGATATCGAGGAACTCACTAGCACTTCTCGTGACCCTCGCCTTTGAAGAGGACGTTGCCACCCGGGACTTTGAGGACGACTTCTTCGAAGCCCGTGATTGGATGGCCTTAGACCATGAACTTGAGGCTCGTGTAGACACTAACAAAGTAATTAAGAAGGCCGTAAAAGCCGTAAAGCAGATAGGTTTGATATTGGTGTAGTATTCCAGCATCAGATCTGCATTAATCCTCTTAGAAAGAGTTTGCTATATACATCGCGATGTTGCATAACGTTGAACCCCAACTCCACCACAACTAACAATCTTCTTAATACTCCTACGCTTGTGGGCATGACGGCAGTTCGTCTCTCAAAACGATCTAAAAGTCTTCATCAACTCCCACCAGCCTCTCGTATAGCGAGAGCAAGTTCACAGTTCACTTCGCGCGTTTTGGCTCAAGGGCGCTTAGCAAGATGGTCGGGGTTTGAATAAAGTTCCCACCCAAACCACGCGACTGGCGACTACTCAGGCTAGCCCTTGCTCTTGACCATCATTCAGCCAGACCACCCTGAAACTGTGAGAGGCCTAGCGCCCAAAGTCCGACGCTTGCTACTATCTGAATTTATGGAAGGTCAAAATCCGACTGCAGTACCAAGATCCGCGAAGCTAGAGAGCGGAATCTAGGTGAGCCATTTTATTGCACCATTCTTCGAGGTTGAACTGAGAGTGTTGGTTACAGAATGTTTTGCCTTTCTGTCATCAGGGACGCCGTTCGTATACACCCTCAACACTTTAGCGTACCAGCAGATAAGGCCATACCGGCTGAGCTGAACAAAAGGACGCAAATCGCGCGCCGCATGATGTTGGGCTCTGCGTTTGCGTGTTTAATTTGACGGATGTCGGAGACGGGAAGGTTAGATATGGGGATGAGACACAGGTGCGTTTTTGCCTCACATTATCTATGAATCATATTCTGATTGTGTATGGTAGTCACCTTCAGGTTGACCGTCTTCTACCCTTCGTATCGGTTGGCCGTTTGCGACAGCCAAAAGCTCAGATGAGGATGCCATTCAACGTATGTCTTTACTACGTCCTTGGTCACCTCGCTCTGTCTGACCAAAACGCTTGCCCGGCAGCGACCATGGGCTTCTTTGACGCCATGTACATCCCGGCCATCTATCTGCCACAACCCTCAGCCTTGTTCGTGGGTCCAGTCTTTTGGAGTCTTGCCTCTCCTGACTTTGACCTGCGGTGACCCTAATGAACGAGCCCACGTCTGGCTCCCCGACTCCGAATTCGTCCCCACCTCCGAGATGTTGGATACGCCGATATCGGAACGAATGCACATTGACCAAAACGAAGTAATTCGCGTCGAGCAGGACGAGTTCTTCGACGACGAACCCGGTCCACCCAAGGTCGTGGAGAGAGTCATCAAGGAGAAGGCTACTGCCTGGCCTCCGTATACGATCACCTGCTCGATTTTGGAACACGGCCTTGGACTGCTTGTTTGGTGTCGTGGTGCACAGCAGGTCGTCGAAGGAGAGGAAGAGGCAAAGGACAAAGGCTGATCGAACCCGCTGCTCGTGGGATGTGTGTGTCTCTCTCTCGCACATCTCAGGGCTCCTGCGCCGAAGCGGACGCTGGCACCTCTTGGCTCTGCTGTGGGAGGTACCTACCCTATCTGTGCTGTATATATGCTCAATCATGACTCCTCTTGGTGGCTCCTGGTCTTTTCTGGAACGCGCAATCGTTTCCCATGACACTGGTTCTTTACCCTACTCCGAGGGTATGGAAGGTTGGGACGCTAGCTAGGGCGAAAGGTCTGCTTTCTCGTCCTCTTCCAGCCTGTAACATTCTACTCTTTTCAAAACCAGCCGTACATTGACACAACGTGGCTCATGTAGGTTCGCTAAACCACCAAGGCATATTCCCCTCACCCAACCACAGACTAGGCATGCCTTTTTCTCGTTAGACGCTTCTCCACACTTCTAAATGCCGTATAGAATAGTGCTGCAGAAGCACCGCCAGTCAAGATACCAATGTCGCCCGTACCAGCATTGGCGATAGGACCGACATACCACACTTGGCTCATCGAAGGTATGATCAAGCCAAATGCGCAAAGGAACGCCAGGACAGCTGCGATGCCTAGAGGGAGTGAAGAAGGGTCGTTGTACGCGGGGATGTGGTAGTTGGCAAAGTCTCCCCGTCTGAAGTGGAAGTGTTCGACGAGGACGATGGTGGCGAATGCTGTTGACCAGTATCCAATTACGCCTAGCCGAGTCAGAGAAGCCTTAGTGTCCATTCCCTCTTTCAAGGAGGATGGGACGTACTGAGGATGTTTACTAGCGTCCCGTAGAAGCGTGTAGCACCGAGGATCGCAACCGGGATTAAGCTGGTACGAGAGGATGAGCATGTGTTCGTCCAGTAGGCGGGTTGCGGGTTCCTCACATTGCTTCTGCCACAATCGCATAGACGTATCTGGGTATTTTAGCAAAAATTGGAGAGATTGCCATAAAGCTCATTCCTGCAGTGGCATCAAGTTGATTGACACAGGGGACTGATGACGGTCTTCTTACCAAAGGTATACATGGTAGGAGCGCAGGCAGATGGCACCGAGAGTGCGAGCATAACAATGAGAAACTTCCCAAAGCCACCAGCGGGCTGGAGGATTGCACCAATGAGGCCACCGACGTCGTTCCCGTTGTCAAATCCTGTCTGCCAATCCTCTATACCAGGGGACGCTGCTGCGAGGGCAGCCCCCAGCATGTGGCTAACGATCTAGGTGATGTAAGTTCGAGAGCAAGGAAAGACACTTGTAAGCGGACTCACGCTGGCGCAGAAGAAACCAAGATAGGTGTATATAAATATCCTTCGTCTATAATACAGTTAGCTTCTGCAAGAATTCAAAAATGGGTTGGCATACGTTGAGGCTTTGGAGTTGTGATACACCCCATAATCAGGTGTCATGGTACACCAGCTCATGACGGTGGAAGCTAAGAAGCATATAAAGGAAAGCACGTTGAAAGCGGTAGCTTGAGGAGCCTCTGGATAGTGCGAAGGGCTCGAGTAGGGACCCGCGCATCCCAACATGGTGATGAACGCAAAAACGTTGGGGATCCATGCAACACTTTCGTACCTGATATGGTATGACGTGGTGAACTCGATGTGCGTTGGCAATTAGATCGAACGGCGCACCTATGGACAACCCTATAGCCGCAGAAAGTCACCTAAATGGACGGGGTACTGTTGAGTAGTGTTAAGTGTCGCTTGGAGAAGATGTCGCACCAGCAAGGAGATGACCCCAATGATAACAATCCCGAGGGTGGCGTTCAGTTTATCGGATACGGCAGCTAGAGTCTGGCCGCCGATAATGCAGTTAAGGATAAGGAATCCTTGCATCGAGAAAACATTTAAAATACTAGGAATGACTGAGGCATAGTACCTTTGATATATCAGAGCAGAATGTGGGCGTAAAATGACTTGGTACGTACCCCCAGGAGAAACGAGATTGGACCATCCCTCTCGTTCCGAGTTTCGGTCCAAATACAGCGCTAGAAAAGTCGTCTCATTTTCTGGAGGATTTGAGGGAGAAGCAAACATACAAGTAAGCCGGAACTGCGCATGTTCTGAGATACGATCAGGGACTACACATCGGCTTGAAGTTATTCTGAGCAAATCAGAAGTACTCACATCAGGTCTACCAGGGCGATGATAATTAACGAATCTCTTAATCCTAGCGAGAAGAATGTGGGCCCTGCGGAACCAGTCCCAAACGCCAGAACATTGAAATTTGCTGAAAACCAGACGAATCCCATCTGATAGAGTCTTGTATCCGTACGTTCCTCCTCTGGCACAGGTGCGATGCTTGCTCCTCTCAGTCAAAGCCATACAACTCTCAAACACGATAAACGTACCCGTTTGTCTCGACCCCCCATTTTAACAAGATATTGGAAACTTTCTGGAGACCAGAAGGTGGCTCTTGCGTTTCAGTGTGACTGGGCTCGTCCTTCAGGTCGACTGCTGCCATGGTGAACGAAAAGAAGAGGTTCAATGTGGACCTCGGGGT
The DNA here is from genome assembly GCA_020736565.1 of Coprinopsis sp. MPI-PUGE-AT-0042. NCBI lineage: Eukaryota > Fungi > Basidiomycota > Agaricomycetes > Agaricales > Psathyrellaceae > Coprinopsis > Coprinopsis sp. MPI-PUGE-AT-0042. The sequence continues at coordinate 153,320 of JAHBOF010000138.1, forward strand.
GGGGGTGCAAGCCTAACATCCCCGAGCAACTTAACAATCGAACAATACTACATGCTTGAGTCAAAGTTAAAAAACCATCAAGTCTTCTGGAGCCCTATGATCCTACTTATTCGGAGCGAGGACCGCGAGCGCCTAAACCATGTTGACGCGTGATGGCGGACTTGAAAACGACGCGATGTGCCGGATGACGATTTTCATTCATCCCAAGGGGCCAGCAAGATAGCGAGCATTGAAATGAACCCTACCGGTCGGGTCCGTGGGGATTCATCACTTCTGATGAGGGATATGCGAGTGGGTTGACGGCGGCAGCCCAGGCTGGCTGAGCGGAGAGTTAAATATAATCTATCATACCGGTGAACGTAGAGAAGATGCCTGAGTAATAGCTGCTGCTCGATACCTACTGGGAACCGTGAACACAACCCAAGTACCAGGTAGATCATCTAAGTCCATGTCAAACCCATCACTGTTGTGAATCTCAAATTTTGAGCGTTACTTTGAGGTGGCTTGAGCATCCATGCCCATTGCGGTCTCCTCCGCACGCGAAACGAAGAACCCCTTGACAAATTGGAGGGTTAGGGTGCTTTCAGGGTGATTGAGTACAGTATGGTATATCGCGTTGTATTTCCATATTGTTTTGTGCTCACCCGAAGCGGACAGGGGAGCCCTGACGGTGCTGAAGCTTACTCTCTAGCCACCCTTCGATCCCTCTGCTCCTTGCATGCATGATGCAGCCCTGTGGCTCAGGATCCATTCATTGCTCGCACTTTTCGTCAATTTAAACGAGTCGAAGCAAATATCGCATTGGACATAGTGAATACCGTTCGAGATGGTAGTGGGTAAGAGGGCATCTCCGACTTTGAATAATGTAGGTTCAAGAACGGGAGTCACGGGAGGGGTCATACTGCGAATCGACGGAGAGAAGAGAGGAAAATACTCGACTATAAGCACGAATTCCTATCGCCTGCCATCAAATTTGAGTCTCCGCTTAACCAGCCTGGGCTGCCGCCGTCAACCCACTCGCATATTCCCTCATCAGAAGTGATGAATCCCACGGACCCGACCGGTAGGGTTCATTTCAATGCTCGCTATCTTGCTGGCCCCTTGATTCATCCCTTCGTCCACGACAGAAGTCCGAGCCCGCGGGGAAATTGCGATCAAATTGCAACACTGCTGATTCGGAGGATCCCGTCGGAAAATCAAGGCAAAGACCGGGGACATCAAATCCCGACAGCAAGCCACATTTGGTTATGAGTCGGGGCGGCACATGCGCCCTTACCGCGCCGCCCATGTGAGGGCTCCCGAACAGGCCAGTAATGCTTGCTACAGAGAAATATTCCTCAGAAGCATATTTTTTGTCTTGAGTTTGATTGAATTTGAAGTTTATCGGCTGTCCTCTAACACATTGGATCCGATCAGTACACAGCCACATATCCTGGTATGAACGTTCACCGTTCAACACATGTAGAGGGGAAGGTTATTACTTGGAGATATTAAAATATCTATACACCATGTTATGCATACCATTCTTTCTTCTTAGAGAAGTATATTGTTCCCAGCTTTGTGCGCTTCCCGACAGGTCTTATCACTGGCTTGTCATATCTTATCTAGAGATTGCAATTTGATGGCAATCCTCGTCCACGACCACGAAGACTGGATCATGGCGGCCGAGGGGTCTGGTTCAACTTACGAGGCTTAAGCCTCTGAAAGTTAGTTCAACTGTGTAAACCTGATTTAATATATACCCCTAACAATCCCCTATTTTAGGTATCTCACGTCCAATGACACGGCTCAGCATCATTGACTTACCGGTTGAGGTGCTGTTGACGATCTTCAAGAAGGTTTTCTATGCGCAATGCACAATTACTTGGCGTTACACCCTCGATCGTTGTACAACCGAGTGCCGAGGTCCTGGGTGTTCCTGTCGTTTCAGCCCTGACATGTGGAACGAAATCAGCGACCCTCGGAGGTCGAGTCTCTTCCCCTATTCTTTATGTAGGGTTTCCCCTCACTGGGATGTAGTCATGGCCGGGGAGCCAGAATTCTGGACTCGGCTGATCGTATTCCTCGATACGACAAAATACGACCCGCTCGCAAGACTCCAGGCCGAACTAGATCGAGCCCGTGGACTTCCACTATCGATTTACGTCGACACGACCAGCGACAACAACGCACCTGTTGGAGCGGATGACCAACGTATGAAGAAGCTTGCCGACATTCTTCCCAGTCTTGCGAAAAGACTGCACGTTGTTCACATCCATGGGCCAACCACCGTGCAGCTGGCCCGTGTACTGGAAAGAATCTGTAAAGGCGACCGTCAGGGGTTGGCCAAGGTTCAAAGCCTTTCCCTGGGGTCTGACCCCCGCTGCCGGAACCCTCCCCCTCCAGGATTCCTTAATCTCGCTTTCGCCCCTGACTTCCAAGCACTCAAACACCTACACCTTAGCGGCCTGTCGGTCCTATTCGCGCAAGATACACTATTTGATAACCCAGCCTTGCATTATCGAGCTTGGCCATATCCAAAATCACCTCGAAACATGGGCACCACCATCATCTCAATATCCCCCAGCTCCTTGCCAACGTCGCCATCTTTGAAGCAAGCGTCAACTACTCCCTCAGCTTCTACGATATCGATCTCCCCGGAGACTTTGATGAAGATCTCCCAGTCGTTGGAGAGTTTAGCCTTACTGCTCCATTCGGGAACGTCACAAGCTTGGGTTTCACCCGAGTGTGTGCCCCTTTCGTTGATGCCTTTTTCACCACCTTTTCTTCAGAAAACGGCCTTATCGAGCTCCAGACCTTCAACGAATGTCCACTGGACGCCTGCTCAGTCCGCTTCCCCCAATACTGCGAAGTAGCCCTTTACAAGATCAACAACCCCAAGTCCTTGTTTATCTTCTTTCATCTGGCCACCACCAATAGGATGATCATTGAGGATTGCGCCAGCCTTGACGATCATGCCCTTACAGCCCTAGCCAAAGGGGGGTCTGAGACTTCTTACCTTCCCTGCATGTACGGCCTTCACGAACTCACGATATCGGGCTGCCCAGTTTCATTTGCTGGTCTGAAGAAGATGGTTGCTGATCGACGGAGAAACGCAAAGGCGGCTGGTATTCCATTTGAGGAGGACGACTTCGAAGGCTACACATACCAGAACCCACCGATCACTTTGCTCAGCGTCGAGCAGGGTGATAAACTCACATTGTCGGAAGAGGAGCAAAGCTGGCTCAAGAACAATGTCCGATCGTTCAGCTACGGGGCATCGTAAGCCCTCCAAAGGGCGGCGCCCAGCATACTCTACAGGCAGCGGTTATCCATCCACATATATCACTCTATCTGGTACCACTGGCACCCATAATCTCTCCCTTACACAATAAGACCGGACACATTAAAATCTAGATCAAGCTGGTTTTGAGTACATTTCTACAACGATCAAAGGTACAGGAAGATTAGCTATGGCCGGAGCTTCGACGACCGCTGCCGCTTAGGTTGGCGTTCCTCAGTAAGGTGATTTCCAGATGCCCGTTTAACGGTGGAAGGTCCTGACATTGTTCTATCCGGCCCTCGACGAGGTTGGATGCGCGTTGGAGCAGTCTGTTCTTTGGGCGTTGTTGCCTTGGATGGATCAGAAGGGTGCCTAGCCCTGGGCTTTGACTTGACTCGTCGACGAGGTTGCTCAGTAGCCACGGCGGAGGCTACAGGGGGCTTCACGTTCCTAGCACTGCGACGCAGTTGTACCTGCCCAGATGGGGCCTTGGAAGGCGTAGGGGAAGGAGGGGGATGGGCACTGACATGCGGTTCAGTTGAAGGCTGCGAACCTTCCGCTGGAGCAGGGGCAGGAGGTATAGGAGCAGGAGCAGGTAGCCCATCAATCGCAGTTTGAATGAGACCAAGGACATAGTCGTAATGGTCATCTCCATCGCGAGCCTTTGGATCGACGGAATCTTGGCTTTCCATCCTAAGCACGATTCCATTCAGGAACGCATGCCACTCCTTTAGCAAGCTTCGGCAAGGATCCCAGTAGGCACCAACAAGGTCCCATGCTTGCCTTGGAATTGTTGGTGTGATGATGAAGTTGTGCTTGTATGTGCGGGATTCTCTCGCATCTGGGTCATCCCATTTGAAAATGAGCCAAGGCATCTCCTCTTTTTGCTGTCTCCGACCAGTGAACGTCATCAGGATGTAGCAAAAGACGTAGAAAAAGGACTCCAGATCGTCTAGGTAGGTTTGGCGTAAGGGTTCCTTTGTTTCACAAGTTTCGAGTACACCAATGGACTGAAAGAGCCTTGTACCCTGGAGAATATATATACGATTAACACTTCACTTGATGCCTTAACAGAAAGCACTCACAGTTCTGAAATCGGCAATAGGCTGAGCTCCTTTGGTATCGAACGCGACGGCCATGTCGAGGTCAATCAACACTCGTCGCCAACCCTCTTCCGAATTCTCTTTACCAAGGAGGATATTGTTGACGCTGACATCGATGTATCTGGAGAGTAGATTCCGATGGCCTGCTTTCGATTAGGCGAACGCTTGGTATCGAGTGCAAGACGTGCTTACCGATGATGGCGTCCTTAAACGCCTCCAAGAACTGCCGGATATTGTCAAACATGTAAATGGGTCTCCGTACTTCTCCATAGCGATGCGCGTCTTGGTACGATCGACGAACGCGTCACCGTCGTCGCTTGTATCGCCACGGAAGTCTTTGATGCTGCAAACATCTTGATAAACGATCATCTGGCCGACGCCTTTCAAGCCAACAGCTCGACGCAGGAGTTCATATTCTGGGGTACGCCCATGCGTTCTCCAGGATTCCTTCATCAGCGCCTCTACGCACTTTGCGTCCATGACATCCCAGTAAATGGTTCCTCTGCCACTGAGATCGCGCCGCTGGAACGAAGGCTTGAGGCCCTTGATATCGTAGACGTGGACCTTTGCGTCAATGTCCGTTGCTTCAACTCGACCAATCACCGTCTTGTGCCCTGCAATTAAACTGTGATCCCATTTGATCGTGGTGTCAAAGCCAATAAGTTCGGCATTTGTGCATGCCAGACCAAGAACCAAGCGGACGAATTTATGAGGATCTTGGTGAATGTCGAATGGGCGAGTGTACTTGACACCTCCACGGTCAAAATGGAGCAGCCTTGCACACTTTTCACTAAAGATGGCGATCCGAACAAAGTTGCGGCTCGGCTGTGCGTTGAAGACTTGTCTGTAGCCAAATCAACCGCACGCACGTTTCTGTAAGAGCAAGAGACCCACTTCGAATAGACAGCACTCTGAGCCATTTGGTCGGTAAGATTACCCATATGCTTGTCAAGTTTCGCATCGAGGCACGACACAGTCGCAGCATACTCGGGCACAGCGTCAACAGGGTTCAAAAGGACGAAGTTCTCGTCCCAACCGGTGATGACAAAGTCGGGGGAAGTACCAGTAGTTGTGACCAGGATCTCAGAGTGGGAGAGCTTGGTTGAGGCGCACCTCCACGGTACGCGGCTACCAGGGCCTCCCTTTGCCAATTCAAAGTACTCCATAATTCCAGATACGACCTTAGCAAGGGGCTTATACAGCGCCTTCTCGTTCTTGGGGGCTTTAGGAAGGTTCCTCCATCGATTGAGTCGCGACTGGTAGAGCCCGCTGTTCTGGTCACAAGCATCTATCCTTGCGCGGGTGGGAAATCCACCTCGACGGCTCGCATGGACTTCCTCAATGAGACAAGGGTCTGCCTCAACTTTGATGGGCCCGAGCTCCTCAGCAGCAAGCGTTCGTTGAACTTTGGCCCTCATATTTTTGTCACAAGCCGTATTCAGAGACTTGGCTGCAACGGGGGTGTGCGAGCCCTTGAAATTCCATTGTGTGCGAGATGCTGTGACCAAGGCGAGGAGAAGTGGTTGGGAGGGAATGTGATTGTAGCGGTGGAGGTGGCGTTTCACGAGCCTCGAAATTGCTAGGAACAGGAAATGGGACAGTCGACATAATGTTGAGAAAGCGTTGCAATGAAGACGAAAGTAGATACATACCTGAGTTTTAAACTACATGAAAGACTAGAAGTCTAGGACAATGAAGTTCAAGCACAAAGTCCTGGTGATGTGGTCGCGTCGAAGTGCAGTGGCCCCAGTGGCCAGGCCACAGGGGTTTCAGCTGCATTTTGATGCAGTGATGCGACATTGGACTGATCTCGGGGAGGCCCTTCTAGCATAGGCCGCTCGGACAATGGCAAGGAGGCGGGGGAGGACCTTTATACCGGATAGTGAATATCGTCACCTTCTGCTCACGTCTTCTTGTGGGTAACGGATGAACCAATTATGTTGAGGGACCATAAGCTTCGCATTTTCCAAAGGCCAAAAACGAGGGGTATTTGATATTCACGTACACAAGTACATTACAGGTCTAGGTATGTGCAGGTTCAAAAAAACATATAGCACCATTCTATGATCGGTCCAAGCCTCGAGCGCAGAAAAGCCTCCAATCCGAACGCACAGTTACATTGGCGCAACGCGGCCACCCTTAGAGTCGTCGATCGAAAAGTCGCGCATGGTGATATCGTTACTACTATGTGCACTCAGATCCTGAACAAACGATGAGAAACGCCATGAGGTACGAGGGGTGCACATATGGACTTACACGAGCCTTCTCAACGTCCTCTTGATCCCCGTCGGTCATCAGTTCCTTGGTGGTATGAATGTTGATCGAGATGTTCGCGGGATGTTGTTGCCTCTGGTAAAGGTTCGCGGTTAGCCTAAATGACTCAAAAAGGTAACGAACAGCACGCAAAGGGGAAATGAAAGGCAAAGTGAAGAAGACGAGAAGGACCTACGAAAGCACTAACACGGCTGGTAACTCCGCCATTACCCACTTTGTGGGTATCACGAGCGGAGAGCGTGAACTGGTCGGTGGTGCTGTTGATACCGTTTTCAGACCCTCGGATCTTCTTACGTGCATTGAGAGTGGCTAACAGAGAGAATAAAATAAAATAAAAATCAGTTGAGTGCCAGTAAAGTCGATTACAGCCAACACACCTAGGAGAGAGTTTGTGTACACTAGCCATTCATTCCAGATGTGTATCAGTACCGCCAAGGTATCCCGGATGACAAGGATACTCACAGCGTCCAATGCAGAAGAAGAAGGCGATGTAGAGGAATGAATGGCCTGCAACCGTGATCTGCAGCGTATCAGGTCTTCGTGAGCAACCAACACTTCCCGAAGACCGTAAGGCTTACCGAGATGAGAGAAGCAACGGCACAAAGACTAGCATCATAGGAAGAACGTCAGTTAATCTACTCCTGGCAGGAAGGGAGAACGACTTGCCTTGTCAAAAAGCCTGTGTTGACGGAGAAGATAATCTATAGGACGATCATAGGCAAGTCATAGGTAAAATAGATTGAGCCGCTGCGGTGAGAAAGAGATTAATAGAAGAAGGCCCAGAGGCGACTTACCAGCTTGTTGATCATAGTGTCAGACCTAAATGAAAATAGCGAAGGTTAGAATCTTATTGGATGGGGAAGTTAGTGGACCCGAACTGACTTGCGGAATCCAGTACGAGATTTGTGGAGAATCGTGCAGAGTGAGGCGGCGATGAGAACATCCCCAGCTGCAGCGAGCGCGTTGACGGTGACCGACAAGGTCTGAGTAGATGAGTGAGAGACGTTGGCAAAGTGAACGCCGAAGAAGGGTTACCTCCAAGTTGGCCAAATTCGTGAAAGTCTCCAATTGAAGTCTGAGCAAGATGTCAGTTACGCTTCCGCGAAAAATGCACGGGCTACACTTACGATATCGCTGTGAAAACTGGGGTTTACAGTCTCAGCGAGCGCCACTGATTTCATGTGATGCCCGAGACGCACCTATGACACAAACTAAGAGCCCAGATCAGAGGACTGAATCTGCTGATGGAGTACAGTAGGAACTTACCGAACTCCGCGGCGACCAGGAGAACGAGGACGCCCGTCAAGAAATAGTTGCGGTTGCTGACTGATTGAATAGGTCAATTGAAAAGTCAATCAAGAAGCGAGAAAGAACTTACGGAGATAAACTCTGTGTGTTAGGAAACTAGAATCGGTATAGCGTCAGATCTTGACTCAGGGGGTAGCTAAATTGGCCATACCTTTGAACGAGTACCGCGGTAAATCCCTAAAGATCCAGTGGTTTAATACGTCTGCGGCAAAGTGGTCGTTGGCGAACGTACGTTGAAGAGCACTTCCACCTGCCAGAATGAAGGTATGAGGTGAATCCAATCGCCTGTAAGAGTGTTAGACGACGTACCAGGAGACTCCTGTAATGATTTGGTTTAATTCAGCTCGCGGAAAGTTCAACGACGCCGCGGGAAGAGACGTACCAAACAAGGTTGTTCAACTGAGCAGGACTTCCCCAATATGTAATGCTGTATGTGTATACTACAGAGAAGACGGTCAGTCAAATAGGATCAGGAAACTTGGACAGTGAACCTACCGGTATGGGTTATGAGAGCTTGGTGAACTGTGTCGAATATCATGACAGAAGCAACCTAGAATGACAAGGCATTCGGTGAGTGTAACCGAGGAATAGAGGACTCTAACGTACCAGTAACTTTGTAGGCCATTTATCGGTTTGGTGCGTGTAGTAGTACCATGCTTGCACGCAAGAGACTGGGGGTCTCGTTAATGATTTCCTAGAGAACGAAACAACTGTGGCTTACCGCCGTGCAGACTAGAAAAGTACGTGAGCTTATTCAGAGTCGATTAAACAGTTCATGAAAGACCTACGCTGCAGCGACAACCATTCCAACGAATGCGGCACCAGTGCTGTAGTCCAAGGGCGGTTGGAGTCAGCTCGAAGCGGGAAACTTAAGATCACGTACGTGCTGTCGAGGAAGTACAGCCTGGGATCAGACATTGCGGGGTACAATCAACAAAGTACCAAAAGCAAAAGGAGTGTGAAGAGAACGAAGAGCAGGAGAGGAAACGGGCTTCAAGTCGCCACAACTACAACAACCAGTCTAGATATATAGTGCTAGAGCTGGGACCCTGAGGACGAAAAGAGGAAGGAGATTAGGTCGCGGGCAACAAAGTCACCGTTGTTGGGCAAGAAGCTTTACATGAACTTAAAAAGCCTACAGAGCGCCCATAGAACCACTCGCTTACATCCGTGGCCTTAACTGAAATCGTGGGTCCACCCCCGCTTTAGTCTCTTTGGGTGATAAATTGGGGATCCACATTGCTGTCGGTTCCTTGACTGGAATCGAAGTCGAAGCCCAGTTAGTGTCGATGGCCCCCGATGGCCCCCTGCAATAGGCCACCAGATATCGGCATACAGCTGAAAATTGATACACCGTTGTGTGCGTTGCGTAAAAACAACCAAAGAGACATATTTGAAAGATTCTGATCTGTTGCAAGCCACAATGCCGATGGCAAAGGGCATGTCATCGAATGTCAAGCAAACTTAACGTTTGCAAATCGAACATCAGCCGTAGGTATGCCTAGTCCCGGAACAGTTTAGCTCGGGCAGAGGCAAAAGTACATAGCGATAGGAGAGAGGGGATTCTCCCGCTGCGTGGACGCCGCCTGGCAGATGTATAGGAGATACAAGTAAGGAGGAATCTCGACTGCTGCAGTGCTGCTGAATTTGGGAAGTCCTTTGTTGCACGTGACCCTCCAGCATGTGACGCCTACTCTTAGATGCCGGACGGCTTTTAAAATTAAACCCCCAATTCTTGCAATTGATTCCAGCCTTGACTACAGTCCCTAGAATTTTTGACGAAAAACTTTGGCAGCACTACGCATCATCTTGGCTGTCTGTTTCGAACGTCCCTTTGTTTTCTAGAAGGCCTACACTGGCGGTAGCGAGAACCTCCTCCCTGTCGATATCGGCAATGTCCACTTCCGCCGACGAGGAAGTACGAAGCGCGCTCGAAGATTCGCCTCGCACTCTGCCATACTCCGGTGGAAGCGTTGTGGACTTGCGGCAAACGTTTCGAAGCATCTTGGCCCCCACGGCTTGTCTCGTCACCCAATAGCTGGTCGCAATGCCTCTGCCTCAACCGTGCCCTCCCGCCTACCCAAGCGCAGAACACACATCAGGGACTGCGTTGCAACTTTGAATGCAGGGACGTCCATCGTTATTGAGCAGGCAATTAAGCTTGCCTTTTGCCGACCCTGCAAACGCTATTAGGCTCGGCAACATCTGGTTTCTGTGTCGTAATGAGGTCTGAGGCTCAAAGCACTCTCCGCTTCGAACAGAGAATGGTTACCCACACTCTTCTCTTCATCTCAGGTATCCATATGACTATCGATCCAAAACTCCTATTCACGGTCTAGACGCTCAGCAGATTTTTAGTGGTGCGTACGATGGGCAAGGAACAGTGAGCGCTGGGAGGTCGCGGCAAACCCGTTGTCTTGCCCACAGTCAGACGGCGGTGAAATAACTTCTGAATGTCAAGGATTGCGGCTGGGATATCCCATCCCGTAAGGTGGGCGTTAATCTTGCGTAAAGCACATAAAAGGGAAGCCCTCGGCCCCTCGCTCTCTCGGAAAACCCAGAAATGCTCATGTGACGACCGCAACAGTGCTTCCCTCCGTTTCGGCCATCCATCTTCCTTTGGTCAGTCAGCAAGCCAACTGATTGGCTAAAGTGAGTGCTGCTTTTTTTCAACACTTCACGCAACCTGCTGAATCAGTGGAATGGATGCTCCTGACGGGTATTGACTGTGAGGTGCACCCAAGAAGAAGATAAGAATTGGAAGCCGAAATCACCACAACAAGCGCCGGCGGCTAATCGAATAGGGGCTTTCGCACCACGTGCACTCATTACCACGCGGTACGCTCAGCGCGTCTTTGCTCCTGACTCGACATCCAGAGATCCTTATCACCTAACGCTTGGTAATTTATACCCTCCCTTTCCTCTCGCCCCTTTCTTTTCTGTAACCGGCATTAGCTACTATCATGTCGATCGCTCCCAACGATCTTTTCAACCAACCTCCTCCTTCGTTTGGCAAGGAAACGCGCAAACACTTTCCTTTAGATCCAGACTTCGCGTGCCTCAACAACGGTATGTGACCCGTCATCCTACGCAGGGGTTACACATGCTGATATTCTCCTCCAGGCAGCTATGGAACCATTCCGACACCAGTCGCTGAAGCTGCAGCGGAATGGACGAAGATAATCGAGAGGAATCCCGATCGCTTCCACAAAATCACTTTCATGCCTAAACTCGTTGAATCGCGAAAGCAAGTTGCGGAATTTATCAACGCCGATCTAGACGAGGTAGTCCTCGTGAACAACACTACTACCGGTATAAACACCGTCCTACGGAACTTCGAATGGGATAAGGAAGACGTTCTCATTGGATGTACGCGTGCCCAATTTACTACTACCCTGCCACTTCGCTGACATGGCCCTCTCGCACCCTAGTTTCAACCACCTACGCGGCAATGAACGCCACTATAAATTACATTTCAGACGTCAAGCCCAATCCCAAGAAGGCGATCATGCCTCTGAACTTTCCAACCACCAACGACGCCATCCTAACCCAGTTTCGTGCTTTCCTCCAGGCACCTGAGACACAATCCGGTGGACCGAACGCTAAACGCGTTTGCATTATCGATTCCTTGATCTCCAACCCAGGCATCCTCCTGCCATGGCAAGAGATGGTGAAGATTTGCAAAGAGGAAGGTGTCTGGAGTGTCGTTGACGGTGCCCATTCGATTGGGCAGGAACCTGGAATCGATATGAAAGCTGCTGACCCCGACTTTTGGGTATCAGTACGTCCTCTATCTTACCGTTTCCCTTTCCTTTGGGATAAACGTTGTCCTCGCGCAGAACCTTCACAAATGGTTGATGTGCCACCGCTCCATTGCAGTGCTTTACATCCCATCCCGGTGAGCTACATCCGCTCCTTGCCTTGGCTCAGACACTGACCCAAGTCAATGCCCAGTAATCAACATATCATCAAGACGTCTGTGCCGACAGGGAACTTTTATATCCCACTAGCAGATCGAAATGGAGACCCAAACATCCAAATTCAATTCGAATGTACGCTCCTTTCGCCCTTTGAAGTATTGTCTCCCTCTAAGATAGTATATACGTTAGGGCACGGAACAATCAACTGGACGCCCTACATGACCGTTCCAGATGGTATGTCACTGTCCTCCCCCTCTGATTATACCTCTCATGAATATGCGTTTAGCATTGGCCTTCCGTAAGTGGTTGGGTGGCGAGGACAAGATCAACGAATATTGCCATGATCTGGCGATGAAGGGCGGAAAGCTTCTCTCTGAGAAGTGGGGAACCCAACTGATGGATCCCGAAGGTGTCCAAACCTGTAATATGGTGCGCTTCACCACCTTTGCCGTTCGATCCTTTTGCTGATTCGGTCTTGCTTGCCCATAGGTCAACGTTGAGTTGCCTATCCCGGCCGATACGAAAGTACCGCATGATGGGGGTGCCATCGTCAATAAGCTCATGCTGGAGAAATACAACGCTTATTCGGCGATATACTTCCATAATGGAAAATGGTGGACTAGGTGTAGTGCACAGGTGTTCAATGACGTACGTTTTCCGTTCTTCTACTTTGTCTTGAGCATGTTCACACGTTTCTACAGATATCCGACTTTGAGAAACTCGCTGATACATGGTCGGGTGTGGCAGACTTTATCAAGAAAGAATGGGTTTGAATATGAGGTATTGCACTGCGCTTAAAGAAATCCGAAATAGATACGTTCTTCTCTCTTCTACAATCTCTTTGCTACAAACGAGAGATGGCTCTCCCGCGCAACCCCACTATTTACCGCAGGAGAATCGATCTGCCAGTATTCCTCGCTGGGATAGGGACTGTTCTCGAAATTCATCCGTAAAGCATAGGGCGTAGAAGGCTTGATTTCGCACTTCGCTGGAAGGAACTTCCCATTTTCGACAGTGAGATGGAGAGTGCGAGGCTGAAAAGCCTCAGGGCGTAGTCCCTGGCCACCGATCCAGGTCGAGGGGTCAGCATCTTCAGATACCAGGAGGGTCAAGGCGTCATGACGGTCTGACAGTGTGATTTCGACGCTGGCATCCAGGATCTTCTGAGACGGTGCTGTGAATGGGTGGAGGATCTTGTCCAGAAAAGCCTGCGTTGTCGACGAAGGAGAGACAGGGTCATCGGAGGCTTTAATGAACTTCCAAGTAAAATGTGCGGCGAGGAAGACGTTGAGTTCTGCGCGAGACGTGATCTGGTGGGCCTGGTTAAGTCTAAAAGGGCCAGTCGCAGAACGATCATGACATACCTCTCCTGTTCCATTTTCTTTGAACAGGATTACATGGCCATCCCAGGAGTCCGCATGCCAGGACTGACATAGGATGTCAGTTGCGCTGCTCCTGCTTGAAGTTATGCTCATGATCGGCAGTGTGCAAGGAGTCTTGTTGGGCGAAAACCAAGTTTGACGGGGTGCATCTAGTACGGATGTGTTTATAATGCGTAAAAGGCGGCATTAAGTGGAATCCCTTGGATTCTCGGGTTCCGTCCTTCTTGGGCGGCAGATGGAAGCAGAAATTCATTTTTGCCATCACATGTATCACAACCCAAGTGATCGTTGGGATGTGAAAGAACCCTGGGCGCTCCTCTGGCGGCCTTGATCAAAGCAAAGCTGCTGCCTACTTTTTGGAACGTTTTCATCTTGGTATAATGGACCCATCCCTCCTTAACTCTCGATAATCACTTAGAAAATGAGGGCAAGAAACGAGAACGTGCCTTACATTGCAAAGGCAAGGCCCGAGGGAAGGCGACAGCTCTCTCTCTTAGCCCGTTGGCGGAATGCTCTTAATATTGCGGTGGTCTATGGATAACCAGAGCACCGCCCGCACACCATTGGTGGCAAGGCGGAGGCTGCGAATTCCTGGTGCTATTGAAACCATTTTTAAGCTTTCTAGACCTGTTGGCGATCACCAAAATGCCCCGTGCAGATCGACGCGCAGAAGACTCTTGAGATATAAAAGACAGGAGGGGACTTTCAATTAGATTCCAAGCCTGGTGCTTTCAACACAAGACGCTCTTCATCATTCCAAATTGCAGGGCAGGACCCAACCTAATTATGCGCCTTTCCTTTTCCTTCCTTACACTCCTTGCTTGCTCTCTCGCTGGAGTGGTCTACAGCTTGCCAATTCAAAGTGCCTTCGACATACTCGAGGTTCGAGGTCAGCCGGTGGTCTTGGGGTATCGTTATGTTCGCAAGGTACGCATTGACGAACCCATATTCTATGTACCTGGGTTTAATGTCCGAGTTTTGGGAACAGCAAGTTGCAGAGGACTACATCAAAGCGGGGACCTTGACCAATGTCCCCGCAAGCGGCGTCCAGATTGGCGATGGGGCCTACCTTTCCCCCGCTCCCAACCAATGGATCTCCCCAGATGATTATTGGCTTTGCCGAGTCACAGCCGACTCGGACGAGATCAGGGCCTTGCCCAAGCTTTGGATTCCCGAGTTCCTCCCACAGCAGGGGACAGCAAAGAATCCAACTCCTCCTCAGATCGGGCTTTTCTATAAGAGCAACGAGGCTGCCAGGAACGCCTACATTGCGAAGAACAAGATGGACCCTGCAAAGGCGCTATTGTTCTCGAAAATAGCAGGACTAAATCCCATTGCGTACCAACTCCTCATTCCCCCAGGATATCTGAAAGGAGCCAAGAATGCAGGCCTGAGTACCAAAGTCAAGTGCTATCCGAAGAATACACCCGGGCAACCCACAGATTCGGCGCCATGGGGCACTTGGTCCATTCTGGGATTTTCTCAAGGCTGAAGGTAATTTTTGAGACACTTGCAAATCATTCCGTTCACTCACTCAATCGCCCACATACGTACCAGATACTTCTGTCTGAGATATATACAATGGATGTTTGCATTACTTGCGTCATAGAAAATAAGAGGTGGCAGGGGAACTTAGCATCTCACCCACCCGTACTTCACTTTGCAGAAGTCTCAAGAAGGAAGGGCAACCCAGTATAATACTACATCCCCGTGCGCGGAGGGACTGGCGACCTTAGTAGGGCTGATTACTACTATTTCACTTGTGGTATGAAACATCTGCTTTCAAGCTTCGACGAATGCTCGATATAAAGCCATACCTTGGTCGCTCGCATTGTATGCGACAGGCGTTGGCGGCGGCGGCAAACGCGACATCACCTTCGCTCAGCTCCAGAACCCGCGACTGTCCCTTCTCGGCCCACTCGACCCTTCCGCTGCCGTCGGTGACAATGAAGATACTAGGTCCGTCAATTGCCCTCTGCATTTCCTTTGCACCCTTCTCTAGGGACACCTTGACCACCGAGAATTCTTCAATGGGGGGATCGTACAGTCGACTCGCTCCGCTGCCGAACTCTTCGGGGTTCACCTTGGCGGAGTCCCCCTTCCCTGACTCGTACGTTAGCCCATCCACGAGATTCGGCACGTCCCGTAGCTTGGGCGTCAACCCAGCTCGAATCACGTTGTCCGAATTCGCCATGCACTCGATGGCCTCGCCAGAGATGTACGCGTGCGGCTCTCCTGCACCCAAGAAGATGGATTCACCTGGCGAGAGATGGACATAGTTGAGGAGATAGGCACATAGGATGCCAATATCGTATGGGAATTGAGTTTGGAGGCGTTCGATGAGATCAGGAAGATTGGGTCGACCTTGTGCGTCGGTCTGCGCAGCTTCCTCTGTGGTATAGCGAGTGATGATTTCATCGATCGTGTCCCGAACTTTGGCTTCTTCGAGAGTCATAATCGTAGAGAAAAGGTCCTTGAGGGCATTGCTTCTCCTTAGGGCCACTTGATGTGGACGAGTCAGAGATGGCAGTAAAAGTCGTCGAGGATTCGGGATGGGATGAGCATGGAGAGTTCTGGAGTCTCGCGAAGGGTTTTCGCCAGTTCTGGCAGAGGCCTGAAGCCGCACAAAGCCTGGAAGGGCGTCAAGGCCAAAACCATCTCGGGCTTGTGATTTGGGTCTATGGCTCAAACGTCAGCAAGGGTTCATGAAAGGCCACGAAAGACCAACCCTTGTAGATGTCTGGCGATTTGGCATGGAGCCTCTTGGCAGTTTCCTTGTCAGGATGTGACTGAATACTCAACGCCTTTGAAATCGACAGGATCTTGAACAAGAAAGGAAGGTTCCCTTTCTTTGCATCCTCGAATTTGGAAAGGATGGAATCACCCATGAAGTGAGGGTTCCTCTGCAGGTAGTTCGATAGGGATTCGCCAGTGTCCTTCACTCTAGAAGGTCCTGATGGATGGGTTCCCATCCATAACTATAAGCATAAGGTGCAGCAATGAATATAAATTAGAACATCGGATATACCATGTACACAAAGGGCTTTACTCACCTCCGCATACGGCTTCTCTTCCTCGAGAGTAAACCCAGGCAGCTTCGACGCCTCTGCAAACTGGGCGACTTTGGCTTCGCGTCCACGCTTACCCCAGTCATATTGCTGGGTCGCCGGAATGATTTTGAGTATATATGGATTATCACTAGTCATGGTTGCCCAAGGGGGGAAGGTGATGGTTCAAGATAACAAGGCCAGGAGTCGGGACCCCCTGTTTCGTTGTCGCGTCAAGCTATGACGAGAGGGATGTTGATTGTGAGTGATAAGATAAGATCGAGACCTAAGGCATCGGGTGCCTCGTCTCCCAGACCGCTGGGTTCGTTATGACTTGACTGCACTCATATGCGGCACTTGCCAGGGATCCGGGGAATGCAGAGGGTATATTCCAAGGTCCATGGGAAGCTTCCTACATACATGCTAAGCTAATAATGTCAACGTTAAAGTTCGTCCAAAGTTCCTAAATGCACTAAAGTTCGTAAGTATGATGAAAATCCAATAGAGTGATACAAGGTCCGGGTGAAGGCGCCAATCAAGCGTCCGGGTATATTTAAAACACAAACAAGGTTCCTGCAAGCACAGTCATCATCAACGAGACCACTGGAAGGCGTCTTCCAACCCCACTCCCCTGTTCCCCGTCCCCAGGCGTCTGTTCTGAAGTCAGGACTCTCGAAGGTGGCAACTCTGTCGGCGGCAACATTGGCTGCTCCTCGATCTTTCCAGAACCCACCATGACCTGCACGCCAATCGAAGGCACACCATCAACGACGATGAAAAGCAACGCCGGTCCTGGTGCCAAGAGTGCAGCATTGGGAGGAAGCTGGGAGACGTGAAGGATGGCAGTGTCATTGTTCGCGAATGAGGTGAATGATGTTTGCAATTCGAGGTAGCGCTGGCCCATATTCTAAATCATGGACTCCGATCAGTACTGTAAGTATATGAGCGGTGAAGAAAGGACGTACTATTGCATGAGTAGAGAAGCCAGGCCGGACGATGACGGCCTTGGTCTTGTTAGCATTGGCATACTGATCTGAAAGATCGTCTGAAGAGAGGACAACAGTCGAAACTGGGTCCTCCATAGGTCAACTGTGTCGGAAGTCTCTGAGGCGCCGGTCGGCGCTTGTTATAGTACGCTGGAAAGAAGACTTCCGTCCGGTATTCTGTGGGGTACATTGCTGTAGGGTTGTAGTCCGAGTTGGGGTTTGAGCCTGATACGAGAACGGAGCCTAGCACGCAAGAAAAAGGTGCGGTAAGATCCTAGATGCAGATAAAAGGAAGAGCGAAGTCGACGAACCGTCAGGAAGTAGAAGCGCCGAGGAATGATACATCCGCGGTATATTGCTCGCGTTGAAGCCATCTCTCGACCAACGAGAACCAGGCTGGGCTGAGGGCGTATAAAGAGCTGGCGTCAAAATCGGCTTGTCCGCATAAGATTGGCCAATAGCCCAAGTGGTGTTTCCGTATCCGGCAGTACCTGCACGCAATGGTCAGCGGTTGACGCAGGAGACAGAATGCGATCGAGAGTTCATACCCAGTTCCTGCACCATTCAACCCCAGGATCGACCCATCTGGGAGTTGGACCAGATTCAGCATGCTGCGAGCTTCTGGCAATGGATCATCTTGGGTATAGTTGGCCGAAGTAGCAGGGGTGATAGTGACGCATGAGGCTGAAGGCGGTTGCTGAACAGCGATAAAGCCGGGGTCAATCCACCTTAGAATACGAGAATGAGACTAAATTGGATATCGTGGCTGTGGACACTCACTCAGCCGGTTGCACATCGGATCCTCCGCAAACAAGATGGTGGCCGTGTAGTTGTTTGCAGGAGTGAGCGGGAGCATGATGCTGCCACCGCTTGCAGGATACGCTCGCACGGCGTCCGGAACGTTGGCCAAGGGGTTTCCTTGTTTTCCTTGTAATCGAGGATCGCGGTCTCCCAATTGGATTGGATCAGTAGATTACCGTCAGGAAGTAGCCATGTCAGTGGGTACAAGTTTGCCGGTAGCGTCCTGGTGAGGAGTGGAGAGAAGATAATAGCACCAGTTGGAGGGAAGAATTCGTAGGTTGGATTATCTTGCCAAACGTCGTTAACGTATCCGCCATACTTGCAGCCACCAATCTTTGAAGAGTGTTATGAGTAGTCAAGGACGAAGAGTAGAGAACGCGTACGATGATGATGCTTCCGTCCTCTAGAGTCTCTCTAGGTGTCGCGAGTTAGTACAATATCGAAAGTGAGACAGGGGTGCAACGTACAAAGTAGGATACCAACGCTGCCCTGACTGGGTCGGTGAAAGTGTCCAGTCACATGAACCATCCGTACAAGGGTCCAGAAGCCTGTCAAGTACAGGTGAAGGGTCAGAGGGGCAGGCACCGCAGACCATCTGCCATACCGAATGCTAGAATGCTTGGTTTGAGCAGGGTCTGGTGAGGGACAAGAGGTACACATACGATTGTCTGCCATCTGGGTTGTTATACGGGGGCCCTCCATCCTGACTGCTTGAAGTCTCGCCTCCGTAAGTCACAGCCTGATTACCGCCCACGTTGATCCAAGTCCCGTTGCCCAGGACGTTGCCACCCTGTAGAAGAGAGATCTATAAGAATCGCCGAGGCAAGCCGAAGAAGAGCACCTACAGCGCAGAAGGAGTTGGTCATGACATCCATGGCTCGCTGACGGTCGCCCGATAGGTTCCACTCTGTGGTGGTTTAGAGGCATCTCAAAATCGAAACCGGAGCGTCACTGACCAGATCCCCAGGCTGGGTGATCGCTGATGCGAGTTGGATTGTTCTCAACCTTGTCCACAAAGTACACGGTTTCAGGTGTACCTAGGAACATCTAGAGGACATAGTTAGCTGGGGTTTAGGGCTTGAGTGATTCGATCTCACCTGCTGGGCACTAACTAAGGAGTTGCCAATGAACTCAAAGGTTCCTGGAACTCCTGGGTTGCGTGCAGCTTGGGCTTTTGCGTCCTGTAGTTGACCATAGGCCAAGGATGTCAGCGCCAGACCCACGAGTAATGTGGACGACATCGCAGAGGATAGGGAAAGGAGGTCGCATTCCACAGCACGTTCCCCTCGTGCTTTTAAACTGAGGCGGTGGCTGACGGGCGTGCCGCATGCAACTGGAAAGACTGTCAGCAAACTTGGACCCTCAGATACGTAAACGGCGCAACATTTCAGTAGCCAAGCAGGACGCAAGCCCCAGCAGCCTTGAGGTGGCGAAGAAGGAGAGCCGAACAGGACATTTCTTTGTGCATCGTGTTCAGCATTCTGCTTGTTGCGCTACAAGATACGCTCACCACTAGGATTTCTTCTTGAATCAAGCAGACTTCAAAAGAATTTTGTGAGCCAAGATGCCTGCTAGATGTTAGTTAATCTCATTCACACCCGATTACCGTCATAAAGGCTTCTTCCGTTGCTTCCCAAAGCGCAAAGTTCAGCCAGAAGGCTCATGAAGTGTCCATAACGTGACACTATGGAATGTTGAATAGTAATCGCGGCGGATAGTACGCAATGAAGCATCTCAGAATAGATCATGGTCGAAAAGGTAAACCTTTGTCGTGGTTGTCGGGAGACAGGCTGAACCCTGAACGCCGAGCGCTAATCGGCAATCACCGGCGGAGCTTGAAAGGTGCTTAGCCCCTGACACACTCCGACCTAGGATTTGCTTGCGCTGCCAGAACATCCGATGATTACTGTATCATTTCAAGCAGTTGAACACAGGGTCTGATTTCTGACTGTCCAACTGCCCGAGATGATACAGCAACTGCCAATTCCTTCAAACCCGCAACCCGCCAGCCCTGCAGACCCGCGGCACGTGCCCTTGCAAATCTAATCGAAACCATCCCTATTCTGTCGCGTGCCGCCGCACTGTATCAAAAACACTTGCCTCTAGCCTTCGCACCCACTCCGTGCTTGACGTTCCTCAGCTTGCCAATGGGGGATGGCACGAACTGGTCCCTGGTCCCTGGACCCCCTGGCAACATCGTGCCACCGTTCTGAGCGGGTGTCAAGGAGGTATTTCGTTGACTTGCATACATCTTAATATATAGAGTAGTAGTATGTATGTGATGGGTGGTCACTGGCTCTGGTAACGTTCAGTAACGGCGCTTTTTCAGTCTGGTAACGTTACCGACTGGCACATGTTTTGCCTCGGCATATAATAGGGCCCCAATCATTCCCCATGGTCGAATATCGGACTCTGTGGCCCATCCTTCACCAGCAAAATTCCAATTGTCTTACTATTCGACGGTCCTGAACATCAATTTTTAGGTGTACGCTCTCTCTCCCTCTTCCATCTCCACGCTCCAGTACTATTTCAAGGCACTCAAATCATAATATTTCCCCCTCTGGGTACTCATGTCCATTGCAGGAAACACAGCGTGCTATGAACGCCTACAGAACGACCGACGGGAGCTGTGTGACTGAATAGACGCCCGCCAAGCCTTCTCCGGGCCGGGGTCTCGTGATCGCAGGGTGGGTCAGCGGGATTTGGGATGGCCTCCTTCAAGCCTCCTTGTTCAGCAACCTCCATCTGCCACCGACATGGCCCAATTTTCTGCGCTTTCACAAGAGCTTGTATCTTTGATTCTCGATTTTCTTTGGGCCCCTAGCGGTCGGCCCACATGCTCGTGCTGCAGTGGACGAATTCCAGACAAGGCTTTACTGGCCACCGCGTTGACCTCCCGACGATTTCTCTATCATTCGCGCAAGCTCGTGTTTGAGAGCATCAACATAAATCCTGGGCCTTCTAGTCCTCTTGATAGGACTCGGGACCTAGCTGTGCTTCTGGAAACTACAGGCAACACTATTTCCCACCATATCAAGGACCTTTGTGTGTTCTATCTGCACCGTGGTCTTCGAGTTCCTGGTGGCGAGCTGGAGAGTCTGTCCCCATCGTCCTCGCAAGGGAGCCCAGGCACGGGCTCTGTCAGCAATGAAGGCGCTTTATTCGATGACTCCCGCGGCAGCAGCAACTCAAGCTCAGCTTCGGGCAGCCAAGAGGAGGCGAGTATCGAGGATGCCACAGACAGCAACGCAGACACAGATACAGACACAGACACAGACACAGATACAGATACAGATGGAGATAGCGAATCAGAAGACTCAAAAGACGACACCATTGTATCTACTCGAAATCAAATCATTCGAACTTGCATGTCTTCCCTCCTCCCTCGCGTCATGCTTTGTCTGCCTAACCTCAAAACATTCAAACTCCAGATCGAACGCTCACCCGCCTCCGTCCCAGAATGGTGGGAAGATCTCTGGGACACGGAATTTAGGCCTGCGTTTGAGTGTCTCATTGGGCAACCTACGCTTACAGGCCTTTGGATCCAAGGTCTCCCCATGCACATGTCCACATTGGCGACGCATGCGAACAAGAGCTTCAAAACTCTGCATCTGCGATTCGTCAACTTCCTGGACGACCCCGCATACCCTCCTCCTTCTTCAACAACATTCTCTCTGTCCAAAGTCCATATCCAAGACTGGTCATCGAAAGGTGTCCTCCCCTGGGAAAGGGGCTACGCATCATTCTGCACCGTGACGGACGCCACGATATGGGTCTCCAAGAACGTCATTCGACGGAACGTGCTCCCTGGCCTCTGTGGTCAATTCAGAAGTTCTCTTCAAAAACTCTGCCTGACGCTCAGCGGCGATGCCTGTGGGTTTTCCTAGCCTACCCTCTCCTTCTCGCCAGCTAAACCGCCTTCATCAGTCCTTTCTCTAGCGATGGCTCGAGGCAACTTAGACGAGGCTCTAAAACTTCGAAACTTTAGCATCTCCCAAGCCCTCGCAGACCTCCCCCGCTTAAAGCAATTTGAGATCACCTACAGCGACGACACCGCCATCCCCGAAGCGGGTGTCCAATTCATCTACCATGTCCTCAACGACGCCCTCCACTCCCTTTTGACCACGTCTCAGACCCTTGACACACTCAAGGTTACGTTGACAGTCCCACCGGTGGCACACCACCTCACAGAGAACGAAATCAACTTTCTGAACTACGGAGCCACCGCTGTTGCAGAGTATGGCGTCGATTGTTCCCTGGGTCGAGTTGGATGGTGCGGCGATTGTGGTTGAACTCGAGAGTCTGGGTGAGGATCCGAGGATTGGGGGAGAGGAATCGGCTTCGGCAGGGTTTGGAACAGATGGTCGAGACGATCCTAGAGGCGTGCACGAAAAAGCCTGCCACACCTGACGACGTGGATGACGAACATGGGTGGACGTTCCTTCGCAATATCCACTTGGACATAAATTTCCCGGTACCGCCCGTTCGATGTTGGAGGGGACGATAAGGGGGTCGAGATGAGGCTCAAGGAGCAGTTTACAAACATCTTTGTTGGGAGTATGGTTGGGGCTGATGACATTGGTGGGAGGACTTCGACACAAAGCCCGTGAGCGGGAGGGATATGAGGATTAGATTACGAATGCATTGCGTCCCAGGGCCGATAGATCAGGCGTTCAAAGACCAGACGCTGGTGGTCGCTCCCTAGGTAACGTGGATAGTACAGCATTGTATAATAGAATACTAGATCGTTTCGTCGAAAAGAGAGTAGACAAGGCCGAAGAGCACCCAACGTATTGAGCACCACTCTTTCGATGAAATGCAATATTGTTCAAAACCACTCCTCCTTCACAAAGTCTGCCACCCCCATCCATGCGTCGGCAAGTTTCTCGAAATCGGAGATCTGCAGCAACATATGAGCTCAACACGCTCAACACGCAATGAAGGCACGAAAGAAGTACGTCGTTGAAGACCTGAGCACTGCACCTGGTCCACCATCTTCCATTATGAAAGAAGAACGAAGAATAGGCGTTATACTTTTCGAGTATCAGTTTGTTGATGATGTCGTCCACATCCGGTGGCACTTTCGCATTTGCCGGAATGGGAAGCTCGACATTCACCTGTAGGCCGAGTCTAGCTGATTTCTCAAAGGGAACAGGTGGAAGAGGTATACGAACCATGTTGCACGTTTGGACGCCTTCAGGATCCATCAGCTGCGTTTCCCCATCTCTCAGAGAGTAGCTTTCCGCCCTTCATCGCGAGATCATGGCAATACTCGTGATCTTTTTCCTCACCACCTAGCCACTTGCGGAAGGCCAATGCTATACATCGAGGTAGTTGGTCAGACAGAGAGACGACGTACGCAACAGCGTCAAAGACAGACCGTCAGGGATCGTCATGTAGGGTTCCCAGTTAATCGTCCCATTATTCCCTATCACGCAAAATATACCAAAAGGAGACTACATGTGAGAGGGAGAGGAGGCGCACCACCGAATTGGGCTTGGATGTTTGAATCCCTTGGTTTCCGCTCAGCTAATGGAATGTAACAGTCACCGGTTGGGAGAGACGTCTTGATAACGTGTTGGTTTCTGTGTGTCACTCTGAGACCAGTCCATGGACTAAAGAACTGGCCTTTGCCGCTTACCGGAAGGGGATGTAAAAGTACCGCAACGGAGCGCTTGCACATCAGCCACTTGTGAAGGTTCTGAGGGACACATTGTTTCTCTCAGAATCAAGCAAGGAATGTGAGGACTTTGGCTTACGGAGATCCAGAAGTCCGGGCTTGCTGCCTTCATATCGATTCCAGGTTCCTGTCCGATGGAATGTGCAGCGTCTACAACGCTCCAGACGCCCTCTTCTTTACAGATTTTCACCATCTCTTGCCATGGTAGAAGGATACCAGGGTTCGCGACCAGAGCATCGACGACGCAGACGCGTTTTGCGTTTGGACGAACCGCCTTGTGCTTCAGGCGAGCGCAGGAAAGCACGAAATTGGGCGAGGATGGCGTCGTTGGTGGTTGGAAAGTTCAGAGGTACGATGGCCTTCTTTGGGAAGGGCTTCAGGTCTGAGATGTAGCTTATAGTCGCGTTCACAGCAACATAAGTGGTCGAGACTGCGACGCCAAAGTCAATGAGTCGCCAGACCCGTCCGAGAAAGACACCTACATCCGACGAGCACGTCCTCTTTATCCCATTCAAAATTCGCAGCACAGTGTTAACACCAGTGGTGCATTGTTCACGAGCACAACTTCGTCTAGGTCAGCGTTGATGAAGTCTGCAATTTGTTTGCGTGCTTGGATGAGATAGGGCGGGCCCGTGACTCTGTGAAAGCGATCGGGGTTCTTCTCGATGATCTTAGACCACTCTGCTGCAGCTTCAGCGACTGGTGTGGGTATTGTCCCGTAGGCACCTAGTGAAGATGATCAGACTTTACAGAGATCTTGCAAAGGGGTAGACCACCTACCACCGCTGAGATTCGTATACTCTGGATCTAAAGGAAAGTACTTTGCGCGTCTCCTTGCCAAAATGAAGGGGGGCGACTGGCTGAAAATATCGTTAAGAGAGATTGACATCGTACGTGCAGGGCAATATGTGTGGGAAGTCCGAGTGGCTTGGATGAGTCTGTGTTAGGGGCAACTTAAAAGACACGCTGACAGCACCGAAAAGGCACATAACAATGGTGCGGAGAGTTGGGGTACGTCAGAGGTCGTCGTGGTCAGTGGCTTCGAGAAGCATCTACATACCGCACCTCAAAATTTCAGAGCAAAGGAAACGGACGATGGTCCGAACTGTGCGAAATCAAGTTCCTTGAGCATTCCGAGTCTGTTTGGATGCTGGATTCCACGTTTTCACCCCCCGCAGAAAAGGTAAAGGGTTTCATGGAGTATTTACAACAACTTCTTTTGCGACCTGTGACTAGTCGACGTTCCTGAAAGCCTCGTTTCCTGAACTCACACATCTGGCTGAGACGCCACCCTGACAACACATGCCAAGATCGCAGAAGGCTTGTGGCGTGCCTTGTGCAAAGTCAATGTGCGGAGGCAAACTGTGCATCTTATGGGTGTGACGAAACCAATCGCGAGGGACATAGAGAGACAACTTTGGTCTTCGCTGTATGGTCTCATTGAGCATCCCGTTCGTTATTTAGGCTCATATCCAAGGCCTTTTTGAGTAACGTGATCACAGAGGATCAGAGATCTGAAAACCCATGACAGTTCACCAATACTTTGGGGTGCCCAAAGATGATGATTAAGTGCAAAGAAGAGGTTTGCAATTGATGATTGCCGCTGATGCCTGAGGCTGAAAGCCGTTTCCCGCGGCTCCACATAGTGCTTAACAGGGCGAGGCGAGCACAAGTGCTCGACTGCATTTCGAAGAGAAGTTCCAAAACACTAGGCTTCAGCGAAGCGAGTTGGAAGGGCGGGGGTCAGTGGAAGAAGGATATCGAGACCCTCAGATTCATTTTTCTGCATGGCAGATTGGGGCTGCTACCCGCTCTATGAACCGATGCTGAGAAATGCACAAAAATGGATGGTCGTCGTATTGTGTAGCGGAAATTGTTCCCATCGTCTTCTAAGGGCTGGAGGTAAAGTGTGGGTGGAAGGACCACAGCTAAGTAATTTTCTTTACGCCTCTCGGAGGATTAGACAACAGGCATACGTGCAGAAGCTATGTCTCAGCATGGGATTTAAAAATTTCTCCTCCCTCCCTCCAGTCACCCAAACACCTCATCTCTCTCTAGCCATAATCATCTACCTTGTCCTTTCTCTCCCCCACCACGTTCTCCAACGACCCAACCCACCTTCCACAAATTCCTCTAAGCACGTATTGAACGGCATATCCTTGCCAACGTGCCCATGCCTCCGATCCATAGAATACGACTCGCTCCAGCTGTTTTCTGGTCCACAAATCCGCCTAGATGAAACCATCGAACGAAGAGCGTCCCACAGCGACGATTTCTTCCTCCGACATGCCCTTCTCGCTCAATGCGTCGTACCCATCTTCGCTCCCGACTTCAAGCACAACTGTCTTGAGATTCGGAAGGCGATCATCCTCGCCATTACTATCCATATTGAGGGCAAGCCAACCAAACTCCCTCATATTGATCTTCATTACCCTTCGAGGGTCTAAATGACTGACTTGGGAGTAAACAGTCGAAAGATAATAGCGGCGGAGGCAAGCGCCATCATCAAGGTCGGAAAAGCAAACGCGAGAGAGTCTGGTGACACGCAGAAAGGTCTTGAGCTTGTCGAAAAAGCTCTTCGGTGGTGGTTGGAGTGATAGTGCTCCTGACAGCCCCGCGCGGCCACCAACGAGCCTGAGCGTCTGAAGATTGGGAAAATCAAAGTACTGCCAGAAATCTGGAAGGTTCAGAGCTGCTTCCTCCGCATTCCAAAAGCTGATTGTAAGATTGGTAAGCTTCGCAAGACAATGTTCCCTCATGAGGCTGACGTTCGAACTGGGGAATGTGTGATCCACCCAGGGTGTAATCCCCCAGCGCGATATAAGCGTGTTCGAGATCCGTCATGTGGGCGATGCATTCCCAAAAGACGTTCGGCGATGGTTCTTCGTCGAAGAGGAAGTGGGTAAGCTGCTTCCATGGGATGGAGATGGCATTGCTGAGGTCGCAGAGACAGCCGCCTTTGAGAGCTACTCGTCGTAGCAGCGCACAGTTCTCGAACGCTCTGATTGGTTCTTCTCCCGTGGAAACGGTCCAAGTATGGAACGTCAGGACAAGCCTCTCCAATGATGAAAGGGTATTGCGGGGGAAAGACCGGACGACTTGAAGGGGGAGATGATAGAGTGTGAGCGAGCGAAAGTTGAAGGCAGGGGTATGGGACAGAGCCTTTGGGAGGAGTTCAAAATGGGTGTTGTCAACGCCGAGTTTTGCAAGCCCTGGAATTTTGCGCTCCTTCGCTAGAGTCGCTTTGCGAAAAATGAAGTGGAAGTCGACTTTAGACTCTTTGCATCGTTGGAACCATGCGAGCACAAGTTCATCCCGAAGAGCAACTTGGATGTCGCTTTGCTTTGGTGTAATCTTCAGAGACGTCCAAAGCTGAGCGCAGTCCAAAGCTAGTGCCCTCCAGTGCCCACAGATGTGGGTCAAGAGCAGGGGCGATTGGAGGCAGTTGAATTTCACTTCGGCGGGGAGCGAATGCATAAAGATCTCGCGCAGGACATCATTGGGAACGTGTTGTATAGGAGCTGTGTCCTCGGCTCCACTTGAAGGGCCTTTAAAGACTTGGCTTGCACTTCGGAGAAATGGTTCTCAATCGACCTGCTGACTCGACATTGCTTCTGCTTGACCAGGATCTTTTGAAAAATATTGTATCTTATCCACAACGATTCCTAACAACTCACCAAAGCCTCGAACGTTGTTGAGGGCGCTGGACAACCCACTAGCAGTCTACAATTGCGGCGCCATATCACTTCTCCCACGCACTTGCCACCGTTGGGGTCAAAACCATTGCATGCACATTCATTTCACTATTAAAAAGCCAATATCGCTTGCAGCCCTACATCGCACGGTCCATTGTTACTTGGCGCGAACGTCGTGTTTCAGGGGCTGGATGAGCTAGCGGTTGAGGACGATCCCATCGACGTCATTTACACTATAGCAGATTACTCAAATCTTCGTTTCATGTTGGGTTCCGGAACTTTGCAGAGAAAACAAATGGGTAACGAGGAAGCGCCTTAAAAAATCTACAGAGGCGATTCGATGTTCCCGTCAAAAAAAATCAGCCGTCGTTGGATAGGCCAAAGGCACGGCTGGACGCAGCCACGAAGCGATTCGCAAACGGCAAGATTGGCAGAGGTACGTACACGTCGACCTGGGCTGTTACACGACAACTCGGAGGGAAAATGAGGACTAGTCGACGAGAGACTCGAAGTGAGTCTGGCAGTGAAGTGATAGCGCCTTGTTGCTGACCTGTGGATCTCGGCAGTTTGTAGGGTAATGCCGTCCAAGTACATTGTTGCAGCCTCTTGCTGGGTGTGTGTGCAAAGGAAAACCTGGGCCAATAGAGTCGTTCTGTACACGTAGGCAGTGGGCTGGGTATTAGGTTGAAGGCCGATAACGATACAACTTACACGGATATCGGACTTTCATTACTGAAAATATCTTTGGAGGGCTGGTCCCAGACGAGCAAAAATTTCGGGAGGATTTGATAAGAAGACCTGCAAAGTATTGGCATATACGGCTATCTCAGCATAATACCTGAAAAGCTCCCAGCCTCTCTCCAATCATCCATACATTCATCCCTCTCCACCCAGTAATCATCCACCTTGCCCTTTCTAGATTCCTCCACCACGTTCTCCACTATCAGACCACCCTCCACAAACTCTTCCAAGCACCTATTGAATGACCTGTCACCGGCAACCTGCCACGGCTTGGATCCATAAAACACGACCCTTTCAAGCCTTCTCCCTGCTTCGCATTCACGCCTAGACAAAACCATCGAACGGAGAGCATCCACAGCGACGATTTCGTCGTTCGACATCCCCTGCTCCCTCAACGTGTTGTACGCCTCCTCGTTCCCAACTTCAAATACAATCGTCTGGAGTTTTGGAAGACACCCCGCGTCAAGGAGGGCAGTTAGGACACCCTCGTATTGATCGTCGGAGACTTCGAGGTCCAAATGATTGACGCCCGGGAAGCAGTTAAAGATATCGGTGCAGCCAACGCCATCGAGGTCGGAGAAGCAGACTGATAGCCTGGTGACACGCTCAAAGGACTTGAGCTTGTTGAAAAGGCTCGTCCGTAGAGATTGGGGTAGTAATGCTCCTGGTCCGTTACGAGGGCTCCGACTAGCCTGAGGTGTCTTGAGGTTACGGGAAATCAAAGTACTGCCAGAGAGCCGGAAAGTTCAAAGTTGTGTCCTCTGCATTCCAGAAGTAACCGTAAGGCTGGTGAGCTTTCGGCAGGACGACCATTCGTTGTGTTGGCCATGGGATGAGGCTCAAAACTGGGGGATGCGTAATCCACCGAGGGTGTAATCCCCAGGGCGAAATATGCGGGCTCTAGATCCTCATATGGGAAACGCACTCCCAAAAGACGCTTGGCCAAGGTTCTTCGTCGAAGAAGAAAGGGTGAGTTGGTTTCCAGGAATCGAGATGACACTGCTGAGGTCGCATAGACAGTGCCTTTGAGAGCGGGAGTCGTCGGAGCTGCTTGCAGTTCGCGAATGCCTTGATAGCGTCTTCGCCAACCCACCGGGACGGGTCCGAGTAGTGAAACGTCGGACGAGCCTTTCCAATGATGGTAGGGTATCACGGGGGAACGACCGAACGACTTGAAGGGGAAGATGGGTAGAGTGTGAGGGAGCGAAAGTTGTAGGCGGGGACATGGGTCAGAGCCTTTGGGAAGAGTTTGAAATGAGTATTGTCCATGGAGAGTTTCGCAAGGTGTGGGGTTTCGTGTTGCTTTGATAGAGTCGCTTTGCGAAAGATGAAGTGGAAGTCAACTGGGGAAACTTTGCATCGTTCGAGCCATGCGAGCACAAGCTCATCTCGAAGGGCAATTTGGATGTCGCTTTGCTTTGGTGTAATCTTCAGAGACGTCCAAAGCTGAGCGCAGTCCAAAGCGAGTGCCCTCCAGTGCCCACAGATGTGCGACAAGAGCAGGGGGGCTTCCAGGCAATTGAAAGTCACTTGGGTGGGCAGAGACTGCATGAAGATCTCGCGTAGAACATCGTCAGGGACGCGCTTTATGGGTACTAAATCGTTTGACTGCACTTGAAGGGCTTGCGGAGACCTCGCTTGAGTTTCAAGTGTGGCTGAATCATCAACCCGAGAATTGGGCATTCATCTGCTCATGGGGAAAATATTTTAGTAAATGTTAGTATTCCATCCGAACATATTTGCTGACAGCTCACCAAGGGTTGTGAACAACCAGAGGCTGGTGCACAGCGCCTATCATTTCAATCTTATCTTATCTCCCACGCGATCGCCTGCAGGGCCAAGGCGGTGCCCCCTCGCATCGCATTCCTTCATCCTCCTCCTTCCCTTGTTCCCAATTCTCTTGAAATTGCATATGATATCTGCCATGAGGCATTAGTGGCACAAGAAGCAGTCATGGAAGTGGACTTTCACCGACCCTGGCCACATTCGAGGTCCGCCGAAAAATGTGGCTTACGAGGCTGGGTAGATAAGACACGGGTGCTGGCTGGTTGGACCTCGACGTTAGACCCTTCTTCGAGACCCCCCAATAGCGCAAAAACTTGAGGTCTTCTAGGTAAGGTTCATAGACCTCTTCGAGAAGGACGAATTGATGACGTGTTAGACAGAAGCACCTTATAACCGTAGGCGCCCAGATGCGTATTGGTTTGGCGCTGATACTACAGCTATCATACACCTGGTGTGTTCATTGTGTTTTAAAGCTCGTGCAACCCCAAACTAACGATCAAGCAACAGACTGACCACGATTTTCCGACACCCTAAGTGACAGATTAAACGCCTCCGGCGGCAAATGTCGGTCCCCGAGCCCCAAGATGCCTCTGTCCACGCGAATCGTCAGATTCTGATAGAGACCACATGTTTTGCCATCCTTGGCCAGAAAAAGCTTCCAAGGCAGGGGAAATCCAGGAACCCTCCTTAGCATCTTCACCAGAGCATGAACCGTCGACCATTCAAAACCACAAACCCCAACCCGACATCCAGATTTTTGGTTCCACGAACGGCTTCAAAATCATCCTCAAATCCAAACCAAGCTTTTCAAAAAAAATCCACCAAACGATCCTCGCAAACCATGCCGAGGTGTTTTCCGGGCTGTTCGACGTGCCTCCTCGCCGCCTCCCCACCACCCACTGGGGTTGGCAGCAGAACAGGGACTCGAGGGAGAAACCAGATGCTGGAGGGATGTCGGAAATCGTCGTCCTTGGTGGGGATAGCTAAAGGATATGGAAGACCTTATTGAGAGCGTGTACAACCCATCGTGAGCCTCGCCTCTTGCTTTATCGTCGACTGCGTTTGCTAACAGCAGGCCAGATACTTTGAAGACAATCTTTCGTCGACGGGCCGATATGGATGCTGTTCTCGACTTTGTATCGGGATTCTGCGGCTATCCACCAAATATCTCGTTCGCTCGCTGCGAACGCGGTGCATAGGCATCCTTGCCACAAGGCTCCCTGCGACGTTTTGAAGAATACAACATTCGCTCTACAACAGGATCCTCCTCGAAATCTTCATCAATCATCCTCACGTCGAAACCACATTGCGGATCATCATCGTCCCAGCCAACTCACTTCCCCTCCACAACCTCACTACAATCAGCCCTACAACCCGCCTACGCCCTATCTCCCTCTCCTTCCTACTCAACAACAGACGTAATAGTCACAAAACAACGCTTCAAATCCGACTCGATCATGCGCGCCATCGCCCTCGCACACGAAACCAACGTCCTCCAAATCCTTCCTTACCTCTACTACTGCGCATCCCGAATATCTCTCCACAGGCTGCTCAAAGACCGACAGGCGACGTCAGCTGGCGTCTCAAAACTATCCTCCTCGCAGGCCGCGAACGGCTGCGATACGCCGAACTATCCCTCTCCTATTCCTTCTTGTGCGTCTTTCAGCGGGCACCACAGTGTCAAGGCGGGATTGCATGTTCGCATACGAGAGGACCAGAGAATGAGTGGAGGATTGTGCAGTGCTCTAAAGCGCCGAATCCGATGAGGATGTATACGGGTTGGGACAAGCTGGGCGTTTGTAGGGAGTGTATCGAGTTTAACAAGGGTTGCATGAGGCTGGACGGAGGGAAGTTTGGGAGAGGTTGCCGGGTTGTACGAGTTACCGAAATGGGAGGAGCTGTGGAGGTTGCAAGAGCCTGTAATGGATTCGCTCCTGCTTATTCGATTTTCACTCTATGTACATTTGTATCATACCATGTACATATTAATGCATGTTACAGTCGACAGTTTCATACTAAATATTCAAGTAGATCATGTCCGTAAAAGAGTTCAAACTGGGTGCATGGTTGGGTCTTGTCAGGATGATTTAAGCTACTGCCTCGCAAAGAAAACCTCTGCAGCTTCCTCTACGCCCTCCTCAACAAGCGGGTAGATTGCCAGGTGCCGTCGTCGACGATGACCAGAATCCATCGAAGAAACCAATGGCCACCGTCAATGAAAACGGCCGTGGAAACTACCAAAGTGCTTGCCGAGATTGGTGGGCACACTCTCCACCCGTCCTGAGAGGGCAGACTAGGGCGGGACCAGGGGCAGTGGTATTGTACAGCGGACCGTCAAAGTGGCTGAAGACGAGGTATGAAGCAACGGTTTTGGTTCCATGCCGCGTTACAGAATCGGACCTTCAAGGACTCAAGGCCCTCAAGAGTTGTAATTTCGGTTCTCAAAATTCGATGGGAAGTCGGGAGGCTTCTCACAGCTTGAGGGTCTGAAAGGTTGACGGAGGCGACGGTAAAAGGAGCGTATCCTGGTGCGGCAAATGTGCTGCCTACGAGAGACTCGATTTCGGGGGCTGGTCGAGGAGATACGGGTCTTGGCGTCTTTCCAGGGAGTCCTTGCAGGAGGCATCGCTTCCCTCGGTACTTTCTGGCGTGGTCTCTGCTTCTTGGGTGATAGACCAAGAAGGTCATCAAGAAACAAGGGGTCGGACGATCTCGTACCAGACTGCCGCAAAGGTCATCAGTGGCAAGAGTGAAAACTCCGATGGATTCATTGCGAATGCGGGCAAAGAACGAGTTGGAACCAGGAAGGGCACCGTCGTGCAGGGACATATCGTAGCCTCTGTAAGGCACTTGAATAGTGCCGAGCGCGTAGGTAGAGTCTGGGAATGGTGGGGTTTCGACTCTACTCGAAAACGGCCAATGGAATGTGAGTCGGGTTAGGATCTCCTTCGCCCATAAGACCTTCAGGCCATTAGTCGGGCGCGGCTACGGATAATTTCAAGGCACGTACCATGTCGTTTCCAGTCGCGATGACATTGGCGCTCCCCTCCCCACTCTTGGCCACTACCCTCGGTCCAAAACTCAAACCCTGCTAGATTTCCTGCACATGACGGTGGAAGTGCTCCCTGCGGGGGCGGGTCGAAAGGTTCCGCGAGACAGGTAGTGTAGTTGACACCCTGCCTGACCCAACCCTGACTGACCTCAGCACCAGAGGCCTTAAGCCCTGCGTAGTCCGAGCTTGCTTCCATACCCAAGGCTTGAAAATGTATTCGTCAAGGACATCATAATAGCTCTTCTTGGCGAGCAGTTCGACAACGTAGGTGATGGCGGCATAGTTGACATTGGAATAAGTCCAAGTGCTTTCGGAACTCGGAGCTGGGGCGGGAAAAATGGGCAGCTGCTCCATCCAAATCTTGGGCGTGTCCATTGGGATTGAGTGCAAAGTAGTGCTCAGGGATACCCGTTCTGTGGGTCTAGAAAATGTTGTCAGCGTTAGGAATATCAGAACCCCTGTGACCTCTTTCTTACCCAAGAAGTCGTAGCGTGGTAACCAACTCTGTTGCAATTGGCATCCTCACATCTTGAAATTAGGCACAAAGTCCTTTAGTGGAGTATCCAATGTCCAAGTCTGACCATTATCGAGTTTGGTCTCATTCTGCGCTAAACCAGGCGAGGACAGTCCCGAGGAACAGCTTCGAGTTGGAGGCGAGAGCAAAGTGAGTCTATATCCCGAATCAGCAAGCAATTGCGAGTCAAAGCCCCACAAAAATTCACCTGGGGTGTGACTGGGTCACCCTCAGTAAAAAGGCTATGTCGCATCTTTGTCATTATTTAGTCCGAACAAAGTCACGTCATTGTCGAGGGTGACCAAACGCAGTATTTGGGGATGAGAAAGTGACATACTTTCAGACCTTTTAGTCACTTGGTAGTCGCCTACATCCCGAAGAAATGGCACATTAATACATCCGCTAGTAGTCGCATCCAGGTCTTCACGTCTGATCGTTATCCGCCAATTAAAGCACGTAGTAGTCGTGGTCAAGTCATCATATTATTAAGTCAAGCTATTACAATGCATTTATCTACAATATATTGCCCCCTCTCTCTTCCTATTGGCCATGCGGCCCATGCACTCCTCCTCCTCGTCGCCAAAGAAAGGTAGCTTGAGCCTTGAGACTGCGGTTGGCGGCCGTAGTATCCTCGACACACTGAAGGGCTTCGAGAGGTGTCGGTGCTACCGGGGCTGAAATGAGCGTCCTCAGCCAACGAGTTATCACGAGAGTTTTTGAAAGAAATTTTGCGTACCTTTGACACTCCTAGCTGTTGTACGCATGAACGAGTAAGCCATGCGAACACGAAACATATCTGACAACTTACCTGTTGGTTGGATGGACGACGCAACGTGCTGAGCTTCGCTGGCGGAAGCCTTGCATCTTCGAGTGCCGGACGTGTGCCGCTGTTGATCATGAAATGGTGACAGCGTTCTGGTGGGGTGGTGGTGGTGGTGGCCTGAGTGTTGGACTCGGACGCGGCGGGCTTACACCTGCTGGCGTCGGAGTTTTCCGATGCTTGATGTCGTGCCATGACCAAACACTTTCGGACTTAGAGAAAAGAACGAAAAGATGAAACTGCATGGCGTTTGGAAGAGGATTTTTTACTAGTGTATCTGGATGCGTCTGGCGGTCTCGGTCCTTTCAGGATGTTGATCGACAACCTTTATTATAAATTATGAAGAATCTGCTACTTAAAGAGGATAGGAAGCGTGTTTACTCGGGCGTATGAGAAAGTACCGACTCAGAAAGCGGTGATGACCAAAGAGCAACATGGGCTTGACTTAGACTTGACTTCCCCATGTCCATCAATCCACGGAAAGGAGGTGGGCTCAGACTCGATGCCAAGTGCGCGCAAAGGGTGACCAGGTCCGATCAGGTGGTGACCGCCAGGGACTTTGTGGTGACGACATGGCGACCAAGGTGACCAGGCCTTTTACTGAGGGTCACCATCGACGGTTCGGTTTCC
Organism: Coprinopsis sp. MPI-PUGE-AT-0042; assembly: GCA_020736565.1. Lineage (NCBI taxonomy): Eukaryota > Fungi > Basidiomycota > Agaricomycetes > Agaricales > Psathyrellaceae > Coprinopsis > Coprinopsis sp. MPI-PUGE-AT-0042. The sequence continues at coordinate 188,320 of JAHBOF010000138.1, forward strand.
AAAGGTTAGGACGCCATCGCCTTTAGGTGAAGTGAAGGCGACCAGAGCCCCAGGGATCCCGAGAGTCTCGGTAGCACTCCTGATGAGGGCAACAGTTTCAGGCTTCAGAACGGGATTGGGAGGCCCAGCAGCAGAACCCCTCTCGAAAGTGCCGGTGGGTGATGATGCGACGAGCGAAATCAGGTTCAACCAGATCAAGGATGGAATAGGTCTCATGTTGAGGTGGCTGGTGAGTGGGACTGATTGTGTGGGTTTAAGAAGGCCAACGCTTGTATCCTCTTATACTTCCTAGCAGATACGTTGGCAGTGTTTCCGCAGTCCAACAATGAGCGCATTAGAGAGCGGGTGCCGCCAACGCAGCAGCACTCTGTCTTTGCCGAAAGGATGAAATTTCGGCCAAGGTGACGGGGAAGGTCGACGCAGTGAGGAAAGGTGTTAAATTGGCTTAGTCCCCCGAATAGGTGCCCTGCGGGTATGACGTAAGGTCAATGGTTTATCGCAGTTGGGAAGCGGTCCCTCGCAAGACCCTTGACGCACAGTATCTGCCACTGACACAGGCCAGTGGTAGCCTCTGGCGTCTGGTTAATATGGACGAAAGGCTCTTCAGACCACGATATCGAGTAAATTAGCCTTGCAGACCGGTAGGCTGGTGGCCGTCGCTCTATTAACCAACTCTTAGATGATTCTCAAGGGAGGTGACCAAGGTGGAATCTCTTCGTGATGTCTACCCAGGGGCGAAATTTACTGTACCGTTTTTGTCATTTAGAGGAGACAAGAAAGTCATGATGCTAATCAAGGCGCAGTTCGCCTGGTGTTGTTCCGTCTTGTCATGAAGGCGATACATGAGACCAAATACACAACGCCTTCTGATGCCTGTCATTTCCCTCAAATCCTCCATAGCCTCATCCTTCACCGGCCAATAAACATCCGGTTTACCGTATATCTATGGCCTTTCCCTCCACCTTGCTAGACTATATATCCACCATTCCATTTGAATATCACCCCTGTGTCTGTTCTCCACCACTAGACCACCCTCCACAAAGTCTTTCAAGACCTTGTTGATAGATTGAAATTCGGTAACCTGCCAGTCCCTGGACCCGTAGAGAACCACTCGCTCCAGTCGGTTCTCTGGCTCACACGTTCGCCTGGACAAAACCATCGAGTAAAGAGCATTGACATCGATGATCCCGTTAGCCTTGGACGTCTGTTCCTCATTCCCCGATTCGAACACGATCGTCTTCAAACTAGAAAGACGCCCAACGCCCATCTCGAGTGCAGCAAAGATCCCGCTGTAATATTGACGGTCAAACCCCTCGAGGCCCAAATGGATGAGGCGTGGTAAAAAGTCAAAGAGGAGTGCACAATCCGTTTGACGAAGCCAGGTGAAACGAAGCGACAGCTTTGTTACGTGCTTCATCGAACCAAGTTTGTTGAGAAATATGGACTTGATGGGTTGGGATCCAGGCTCGGCAGGGGCAGTCAAAGAGTCCAAATCCGTATCTTCTCCAACAAGTCGAAGTGCTTGAAGATTGGGAAAGTCAAAGTACCGCCAAAAATCTGGGAGGAGTATTGTAGGAAATTCCGCGCCCCAAAAGCTGATGGAAAGGCTGCTAAGTGTTCGCAAAACGATATTATTCCTCCTATTCGGCTGAAGTTCGAATTGGTGAATGCGTGATCCACCGACGGTGTCATCACCCAGAGCAAAATGGGCGTGTTCAAGGGCAGCCATACGAGAGACGCGCTCCCAGAAGACGTCTCCCCAAGGCTCTTCGTAGAAGGAGAAGTGGGTGAGCTGGTCCCACGGGATGGAAATGGCCGTGCTGAGGGTTATGTAAACAACCGCCACTGAAAGCCACTCGTCGCAGCAGCGTACAATGTTCGAATGCCTTGATAGGCTCCTCACCAGTCCACTGGAAAGGCTCCGAGTAGTGCAACGACAGAGCAAGGCTTTCCAGCGATGGTAGGGCGTTACGGGGGAAGGAGCGAACAAGTTTGAGGGGAAGGTGATAGAGTGTGAGGGAGCGGAAGTTGTAGGCGGGAACGTGGGCCAGAGCCCTTGAGAAGGATTCAAGATGGGTGTCGTAGGACTCGGCAAGCCCAGGGGTTTCGCGTTCCTGCTTAGGAGACGCTTTATGAAAGAAAAATTGGAAGTCGACATGGGACCCTTTGCATCGCTCGAGCCATGCAACCAAAAGTTCAGCTCGAAGGGAAGCATTGGTATTACGTTGCTTGGTTGTAGTTTGAGCGATCTCCAGAGGAGGGAGAAGTCCCAAGCAAGTGTCCTCCAGTGCCTGCATATGTGGGTCAGGAGCATAGGTGATTCCAAGCAATTGAATGTCACTTCGGCGGGAAGAGACTGCACAAAGATCTCTCGCAATGCGTCATCAGGGGCACGTTGTATAGGTACCAGGCCTTCCACCTGCACTTGTTCAAACGCCTGTCACCATTGCTCTCTGAGCATTGACGCTCCGGATTGCTTGACTGTTTTGGTCTCCTGACCAGTTGGCACTAGTCGTGGATTCATTGCTCATTGAGCGAGACCTTGAGAGAAAAAGGTAAGGACAAGACCAGATGTGTAGTCAAACGACGGGAACTCTACCTAATCTCCAGACGGCGTCGATGGTGAGAGTAGTAGGTAAGGAGCGTACTACTACTCGAAATCATATCGCTATCATTTGATGGCCCCATCAGCATTCCGATCATTGGTTGGGTATGTCCGTCGAAAATAGGTGCCCTGCATACAGCATCTGCCATTGGAGACTAGCTACAAGCTCTCGAATATAATTACTACCGAGGCGTAATTCCTTATCGAGCTCACAGACGGTAATTTACCTGCACCGCCGTTGGGGTGTGGAGGAGCCAAGGGGTCACGGCATGGCTGATTCACGAGCACTTTTGGTCGTGCTGACGGCGCTTGTCGGATGGCAGACCGATAATTTCCGAAAGCACGGTGCATAAGTTGGCATAGGAGTATGAAAAAGCTATATAGTAACATGCCATTTAAATATCTCCCCCGCCTCTCTCCAGTCATCAAGACATTCGTCTCTTTCAATCCAATAATCATCGACCTTTCCCCGCCTGTACTCCTCCTCCACCCTGTTCTCCACCACCAAGCCACCGTCAATAAATTCCTCCAAGATCGTGTTAAATGGTTTAAAATGGGTGACCTGCCAACTCTTGGACCCATAAAAACCCACCCGCTCAAGCCGTTCCTCATCCTTGCACGTTCTCCTAGACGAGGCCATTGAATGAAGGGTACCCACAGATATGATCTCGTCATCTGACAGCTCGGTCTCCCTCAGCACATCGAACGCCGCCCCGTTCCCGACTTCGAACACGATCGTCTTTAGCTGGGGGAGACAACCCTTTTCAAGCTCGAGGGCGGTTATTATGCCTTCATATTGATCAGAGGACGTTTCAAGGTCCAGGTGACTGATTTGCGGGGAAAATCCCAGGATGTATGAGCTGTCTTCCTCGTCAAGCATCGAAATGCAAAGTGACAGCCTTTTTAAGTGCTTCAACGACCGGATCTTTTCAAAGAACGTGGACTGTAGAGTGTCGCCATGCCCAGGCCAAGCACCCAAGTTTGGCTCGTATGCGATGAGTCGAAGTGTTTGAAGGCTGGGAAAATCAAAGTATTGCCAAAGATCTGGAAGGTTGAGAAATGGGTCTTGTGCATTGACGCCCCAGAAATTGAGAGTAAGGCTGGTGAGGTTTTGTAAGACGCATGTCCTCTGCCCCACTCCGCGAGAGTTCGAATTGGGGTATGGGTGAGCCCCCAAGCGTGTGATCCCCAAGTGTGAGATAGATGTGCTCCACGACCGACATGCTTGCGACGCATTCCCAAAGGGTGTCTGACAAAGGCTCTTCGTCAAAGAAGAAATGGGTGAGTTGATGCCAGGGAATAGAGAGCGCATCATTGAGGTCTCGTAAACAATCGCCTTTGAGAGCGACCCGTCGAAGCAGTGGGCAGTTCTCGAACGCCCTGATAGGTTCTTCGCCATCCCACCTGAATCTATCCTGGTAGTGGAACACCAAGACAAGCCTCTCCAGCGACGGCAGGGTATTGTGAGGGAAGGTTCGGACGACTTGAAGGGGGAGATGGTACAATGTGAGGGAGCGAAAGTTGAAGGAAGGGACGTGGGCGAGTGCCTTTGGAAAGAACTCGAGGTGGTGGTCCCCAAGATTTGCGAGTCGCCCGTAGTCTCCGTTCATCATGTTATGGAAGATGAACTGGAAATCAATCCTGGACCCTTTACATCGCTGGAGCCATTCGACCAATAGTCCATGGTGCAGTGTCACTCGGGAGTCTCTTTGCTTCACTTTCACTTTCAGAGAAGTCCAGAGGAGGGAGCAGTTCCAAGCGAGCGCCCTCCAGTGCCTGCAAATGTGGGTCAAAAGCATGGGTGATTCCATGCAATCAAATGTGACTTCAGCAGGAACGGAACACATGAAGATCTCACATAGGATATCTTCAGGGACGCGTTGTATGGGTGCCATGCCTCCCCCCTGCATTTGTTGGAGGGTTTTTATCCGCTGCCCCCTGAGCTTCGAAAGCCTGGCTCGCGTCTCTATTTCGATCTCCTGACCAGTATCGGCAAAACGCATGGGCTTGTATTCGCCACTCATTTGGTGGGACCTTGTGAAGGAAAACATGATTGTGTCAAAACTAGGTATATGGTCAAGAGATTGGATGCTCACTTGATCGATGGTGAGGGTCGGGAACAACATACGCACGCCTGAAATTCGCATCGCGATCATAGCACGATCAGAGGTGATCAATTTGTGCCCCTGTCAGTATCTCTCGATGGCAAAAGGCGCCCTGAAGAAAGTGTCTACTATTAGATACCAGCTGTAGCATCTCCCATATGATTAGTGGGTTGTAGGATTCCTTCAGATCCCGATATCGAGCCAAACATTCCTGCTACTCAGATTGATTCCATGGGAAGAACACAGCATTGGCTTCCATTACATGGTAAATTTATGATGCATGAAAAGAAAGAGACATGAGAGTCGAAAGGCCGTAGAGGAAGGAGGAAAGGCCTGGAAAAGCCGCTGAAATAGTACAGGCTCCATGATACGATATGTATGAAGCCCACGATGAGAAGCTACTCGCAATCATTCAGCCCTTTCGACGAGCAGTGGGAGCTCAGGCCTCAGCTTGTTCAGATCGACAGCAGGTGTAGCAACGGCAAAAGATTTCCAGTAAATATTTTTCTCAGTGAGTCGAAACTTCAGGCCATCCAGGAGGTGGAACGCCATAATTTCTGTGCAATTACCGTGAGTATCTCGGTCATACTTTAAAAGAGCACACCAGAAAGCTTACTCATTTCAAGTTGAGAGAACTTGAAGCCAATGCACGATCGTCCTCCTCCGATGAAAGTCATCCTGTCCAGCCATCAAGGTCAACAACGAGGCAGGAAGCCCGCCTATAAAGTGACTTACAGGTGGGAGTAAATACCAGGGACTTTGGCCTCAACAACGTTCTTGGGGATGTCAGTGAGCCATCGCTCAGGTTTGAACTCAAGGGCGTCGGAGCCCCAAAGGTCAGGAGCTCGGTTACATCCCTGGATCGACACAATGACCTTTGTACCTTGTGGGATCACAAGTTCGTGAAGTTCCTGCCCGTCCTTTCCATGAATAGGTTTGTAAAGGGGGACCCTCGTATCCCTCAAAGCTCTGGAGCGAGACGTTCAGTTGAAACCCTGAGGGACCGAGAATGCATGACATACGTTCGTGACACAACTGGGCCAGGGGGATATCTATTCCCAGTCTGTGAACTTGAGCGCAGGTTGAGGAAGCGAACATACTGACAACCGCAATGTTTCTCTACAAACTGCGTCGAGATAGGGGAGAGCCATCGATTGGTCATAGTTTAGGTTGCCATATTGCTCCTTTGCCTGTCGGATCTCATCTCGTAAACGGTCTTGAACATCTTGATGTTTCGCCAGAATCCATAGAAAGCGGCATAAAGCGCTGGATGTAGTGTCCAGCCCTGCGAGGACGAAGGTTCTGGTCTTCTATTAGATCTGGGATGGCAAAGAAGACGGTTGGTACAAACGAGATTTGAGCCAAGATTTCATCGTCCGGAAGCTTGTCCTCATCCCTGCTCTCAGCGTTGCTGCGCACTATAACAACATATTGGTCGGCTTGGAAGTCACTTCATTCAGCATGAAACGTACTCAGGATGGTAAGGATATCCTTCCCCGAGCCCTTGAGTGGAGTCCCTGCTTCAAGCGCTGTTTTACGGGCTTCGTAAATGTCCTTGGCGGTGCGATCCATGACATCGACTATATCCCTCGAAGCTCGGATCGACCCCCATGTCAGGTTATCCATAACAAAGCGCTGTAATCGGCGCCCTCCAAGGTTCCATTTATGGACCAAGGGAAGAACAAAGAGTTGAGGGATGGCGGTCTTGGAAAACATCGGGCTGAACGAACGTAGTCAGTTCATGCTCAGAGGATTGGTCCTGCAAGAGCTCACCCTAGAAGCTTTACGGAGGTGATATAGGGGGGCTCCTTTTCGTCCTCTTTTAAAGAATCAAAGGAGTGGCCGAATCCGCTCTGTGCTATCAACTCGAGAGCGCCACGGCTCAGCCATTCGAAGATGTCAATCTGGAATAATTTTATTTAAGTGAAAACCAAGACCTGAATGTTCAGCCAGTTGCCATACCTCTTGTTGTCCCTTTGAGGCGATACGGCCGAGTGAAGCTGTTACCTAGATTTAGCTTGTAAAAGCAGGACCCGGTTCGGAGGAAGAGATCTAGGCTCACCTTGCCACTGATTTCGTGGAACGTTGGCACTATCAATCTCTTAGCTGACAGCACATGGAAGAGCCTCTTCATCACTTACCCATATCTCGCATATGATTGACAGAGAATACGGGATTCAACATCTTTCGTTGCCTTCGGTGCTGGTGTCCAAATGTTGACAACAGCCCTTCGCCGAAGAGCATCTTCCTGGCACTGCGCAGGAATCAGCTGTATATCGGTGTGGCGCAGAAGAGGCATGCCCTTACGCGTATGCTTCGGGTGTCTCTTCAAAAACATCTTGGTCCTGAGCAGAGCACTCGTCAGGTGTTTATATAGGGAGACAGGTTCAAGTGCACAAACCTTGATAAGAACGTGGTGCAAGACTTTGGGGTCGGAGATGAGTAAGACACGATCCTAGGTCAATAGATTAGTGTTTTATATTGTCAAAGATATCGGTGGCGAAAGAAGGGCACCCCTAGAAACGACCCGATTTTGCTAACAAGGCCTAGTATTTTCTCCAACTCAGTAAGGCCCCGAAGTCGCACACTTTGGACCTACCACTTGCGTCAAGTTTGGCCAGGTATTCGACCTGATAGCCAGAAAATAGGCTTCCGAGGTGACCTTGAGGGGTTCTCAGCAACTGACGGTAAACATAAAAGGGGGTTCAACTCACCAATAAATGGAGACCCGCCACCAGGTTCAGGCAAGGAAGCTAGGGTGTCCTTACGGACGAGGGGTCGAAGAGCGAGCCATGCAATCCGAGTGAGGACATAGATAACGAGTATCTGCGCAGCATGCAAGAGGAGAATCATGATGCTGTTGTGAGAGCTGCGATATGGTGGCTTGTATCTTTTATACAGTAGCATCTAGGCGATCACGAAACATCACATGTGATGATTTCGCGATTTTTAACACTAGCATATATGGACTCGAAAGTTAGTCTCTGGTCAGCCTTCCCCCGCGTCGCCCGCTGTTGCGGTGCCAGTATCCGGCGCTGACTCGGATGAGCTCTCCCACTGGTTTGCAACAATATCCTGAAAGAAAGGAGACCGGTCGCAGGATCGCAGCGAGGCGATCTTCGAAAAGGGTATTCCTAGCGGTGCTGCCTCGAGTCTGCGTTGAGCTTCGTTTGCGGGCTATTTGAGGCTTCCGTGGTCAACGAAGCGCTGGTGATGTAAAGACACAGACATGATCGGATAGAGCGGTCCCGGTGCTGGTGGCCCAGCTCCAGGAGTACCCCTAGACCATGGGCGCTTTCACTAGAGTTGACGATGCACGCTGAGTGGCAGGAGATCAAACCCAGCAAACATAGAGCATAGGCATACGAGTGCGACCGACAATTATATCTCAGCATGATATTTGAAGATCTCTCCTGCCTCCCTCCAGTCATCCAGATACTCATCCCTCTCTACCCAATAGTCGTCCACTTTATCCTTTCTGGCCTTTTTCTCCACCTTGTTCTCCACTATCAAACCACTCACCACAAACTCTTTCAAGACCGTGTTGAAGGGCTTAAAGTCGGTGACCTGCCAGCCTTCTGACCCGTAAAACACGACTCGCTCCAGCCGTTTCTCTGGCTTGCACGTCCGCCTGGACCAAACCATCGAACGGAGGGCGTCTACATCGATGATCTCGTCCTCTGACTCCCCCTCATCCCTCAGCGTGCTAAACGCCGACTCGTTCCCCACCTCGAACACGATCGTCTTCAGCTTGGGAAGACGCTCACCATCCATCTCCAGGGCAGCCAAAACTCCTCTGTAGTGTTGGCTGTCCGATCCCTCGAGGTCCAAATGGCTGACTTCTGGGAGAAAGTCAAAAAACGTTGCGCAATCTTCGTAATGAAGCTTGGAGAAACAAAGCGATAGCCGTGTTACATGCTTCATCGACCCGAGTTTATCGAAAAAGATTGACCTAAAGGATTCAGGCGTGTCGGGCCAAGACTCCAAATCTGCTTCTTCTCCAACGAGCCGAAGGGTTTGGAGATTGGGGAAATCAAAATACCGCCAGAAGTCTGGAAGGAGCACTGTCGGCTCTTCTGCACCCCAAAAGCTGATTGTAAGACTGCTGAGCCTTCGTAGGACGATCTTCTTGCTGTTTGGGTGTTCGAATTCGGAGATGGGTAACCCACCTAGGGTGCCGTCCCCCAGCGAAAAATAGGCGTGTTCCAATGCGGCCATAGGGGAAACACATTCCCAAAATACGTTCCTCCAAGGCTCTTCGTCAAAGAAGAAATGGGTGAGCTGGTGCCAGGGGAAAGAGATGGCTCTGCTGAGGTCACGTAAACAGTCACCTTTAAGAGCGAGTCGACGCAGCAGCCTACAATTCTCAAACGCCCTGATAGGCTCTTCATCACCAACCCAGTAGTGCTGGTCCGAGTAGTGGAACGTCAGAACCAACCTTTCCAATGATGGGAGGGCATCACGGGGGAAGGAAAGAACGACTTTGAGGGGGAGACAGTAGAGGGTGAGGGAGCGAAAACTGAAAGCAGGAACATGGGTCAGAGCCCTTGGGAAGAATTCGAAATGGGTGTCATAGAGCTCTGCAAGCCCTGGAATTTTGCGTTCCTTTGCAGGAGATGTTTTAAGAAAGATGAAATGGAAGTCAACATTGGACCCTTTGCATCGTTTAAACCAATCAAGAAGAAGCCCATCCCGGAGGGCCACTCGGGGATCGCTTTGTCTCGTTGTGATACTGAGAGAAGTCCAAAGCTGGGAACAGTCCCAAGCCAAGGCTCTCCAGTGGCTGCAGATGTGGGTCAAAAGCAGGGGTGATTCTAGGCAGTTGAACGTCACTTCAGCCGGGAGTGACTGCATGAAGATCTCGCGTAGGACATCATCGGGAACGCGGCGTAGGGGTTTCAAGTCTCTGCGTTTCTGCTCCTGAAGCACTTCAAGACGCTGTGCTTCCAACTTCAAAGACCGGACCTGCGCCTCAACGGCACTGATCTTGAAGCGTACATCTGCTAGCCGAGCATTGTATTCCCTTGCTCTGCTCATTCAGTGGCGGCCTTGGACCAAAGATATGAGTGTGCTAGAAGGAAAGAAATTTATTGACAACTCACCCGAGTTTTGGAGAACGGTTGTGGTGACGGTTGAGAACAACACGCGTTGGCAGTAGGGCACCCTGCAAGCGCGTCAAATTGTTTACCCCTATTGGGGTTCGGACTGGCGTGACCGCCGAGACGGACGCAAACGTTAGAAACTTCCCCGGCAAATGCTAATTACACCAGTGTTGGACTATATTCTGGTCACAAAATCACTACCTACCACTCTCGAGCTTGAGGCTCGGTACCTCGTCAGTAGAAAGTGACCTGGTGAGCAAATCATACAATTGGGTAAGTAGAACTACACTCTATACATATATACATTTGAACTGTCAACGTCCATTCGTCTAACCCATCCTCAACGCTTCCAGCCTAGCTTGTCATGGACCCGCAATGGCCTTAACCTTCCTTGCCTCCACGACCCCAACCTCACTCTGTGGCCTCATGCTCCAAATCTCAACCACAGTCTTCCCTCCGCGCTTACAAACTACCACACAAACTCCCCATCCAACAATCACCCTCCACACACTCTCCCCACCCTCACTCACTTCCCGCACATACTTTCCCGTCTGCACTTCATACAGCCTCACACGGCCGTCGTTTCCTCCAGTGACGATGAAATTGTCCCGGTCCCCTCCGTCGTCGACGAATTGCAGAGAGGTGACGGAACAATCGTGTGCCGCGATGCGGTGGGAGATGGCCATCGTTTGAAGGGAGAAGGTGATGACCCGACCGTCTGACCCCCCAGTTATGACCAGGTCTGGGGAGAGTTGGACTTGACATACCAGGGCTGTGTGCCCTTGGAAGAGTGCGAGGCATTCCCTGAGGTACTGTTAGCATGTAACAAGGAGAGGCCGAAGACAGAGAACGTACCCAGTATTGGCGTCCCAAAGCCGTACGGTGGTATCCAGACCTCCGGACGCGACGTATCGTCCGTCAAATGCAACCGAGTATATCTGGTGGAAATGGCCACTCAGGACGTGCAGACATTCACCAGTGTCAACGTCCCATATCTAGGCTGGGCATCAGCATGAGCTCAAGGAAGGAGATGCCAACATACCCGACATGTCGTGTCATAGCTCCCGCTCACGACTCGGTTACCACAGGCATCCAGCGACCGAACGCTCTGCGTATGGCCCTCCAACACTCTCAGACACCTTCCCCGCTGAACATCCCAGACACGCAACGTAGAGTCTCTCGAGCCTGAGATGGCAATAGGGCGATTCTCAAGCACTCGAATGCATCGAATCGTTGATGAATGCCCAGCCAGGCGATATATCCGTTGTCTGCAAGGATCATCGTAAGCCAACCGTCTGACGAGTAAGGACTGACACATACCCAGTAAGCGCATCCCAGACCATGACAGCCTTGTCACATCCACCACTGACAATGATAGAACTTGGCTGGCCCCATCCTTGCGACGAGTAGCACATATCACTGTACTTTCTGTTTCCTGGCGCCCGTGGCGGGGAACCCTCTCCATCCCCTTCAGATTGCCCCGTTCGCCCTCTCGGCACCCTTGGGCTCTCATCATCCAACATATCTTCATCAACGACGCCCTCATCCTCTTCTATGTCCAGCCCTACGGCAATCCGAAGTGAAGCAGGCAAACTTCGCTCCTGGTAGCCATTAACTGGATCACCGGCTGCCGAGGTGGCGGATAGGTACTCTCCAATAGGCACGTTATCAAGACTCAGTCGCGCCAGATGGCGTCTGGACGACCGTGGGGGTGGTCGGGCATTCTCTGCTTCGTTGTCATCAGAGGTCCCAGAAGGCTTTGTCGCGGAAGGGCCCTCGGCCGGGAAGCCTCCTTTGCTGACGAGGCACACACTCCATACGCCGAGATCGTGCCCGACCAGTGTTCGGGCAAGGACGCCTGTCGTCGCGCTGTAGACTTGGATCTTTGAGTTGGCAAGGCCAATGACGACCCAGTCGGCGTCCAGAGCTAGGGAGGTCACCACACCACTGTCTGGGGTGATGACCGGTATTCGATGCGAGCGTAGCAAATGGCCACCTTTACGCCAATTCGTCACTGAAAGTTATCGAACGTCAATACGGGCTCATCGGCAGGATGAGAGAGAGGAAGGAAACGTACTCGTGATATATGAGTTCTTGAAATGGGTTCTGTGCGAGAACCCAGAGCCTGAGGTTCCGAGCTTCCCTTTGCCCTTGTTGGAGTTCTGCAAAGGGAATCCACCTCCCAAACCCGGATCGAAGCCATGCACGTCGCATAACCTCTTCCACACCGATTCTTCTTGTACGAGCGACCTCCAATATCGGCTGACCTGAGACGACCTCACCAAGCTTCGCGGGTCGTCGATAAAGGACAGGACGTAGAGCGCTAGTTCCGTCGGAAGCGAGAGCAAAAAGTCCCGCTTGAGCCGTGGAGCTATGCTTGCGGATATAAAGAGCAGCTCCTCTGGGGTGCATGTCGCAAGGATGCTGGTGAGGAACTGGCGTCGGATGGATGGGCTGCCGTTGCTTGCAAGGGCCGCCAGGGAGTCATAGGGGTAATGGTGGGCTGGCAAGGGTCCCGGTGATGGTGCTGGGGTTGGTGGTGAAGCTATGGGCACGTAGAGCATATGCGAATGCGTTCCGTCATTCCCTGGCTGCATTGCGTACAAAGGAGAGAACTTGGTAGCAGAGGAACGGTGATCCTCCTGAGATTGAGCCATCTTATACGGGCTCATGTCAGATAAGATTCTGCGCTGGAAAGCATAACTTTACTCACTGTGCGTCCCAGGCTTGGCTGCGCTGTACTGCACCGAATTTTGAGCTAATACCTAGATGCTCCGTCCTAGTAGTTAGCCTGAACAGGCCAGTTTCTGCTCTGTAGCTGATAGGAAAGATCCTGCGGGATGAAAGCCCTCTGGGTGTGCTGCTGTTCCTGAATCACATTCTGTCATGATACGTTGTGACAAAGGCAAAGAGACTGCGCTACCGAGTACACAGCTCGCAGACGTATTCCAATGCCCAACGGAGCAGCAGAAATGGGGGGGATCCAGTCGAGTGGTCGTGGTTGTGGTGAAAGAATGCCGTGAGGATGCGGTCACACCCATCGCTGAGCGCTGGCCCACAAAGGCTTCCGTTGCAAGCGGGACCAAATACGGCTTAGCGCCCGCCGATTTCATTAACCGTTCATAAATGCCGGACGGTGTCCGCAGGCAATTGCGAAGCTTTATGGTTAGGGATCGGGGTCTAGCCATAGAGCGCATATTTTAATTCCAACTCCTTCCCACAACCCAGCCAGGCGAGGTCAAGCTATACTGCGATTCTTGCTGAACTGAGGATAGGTGCCTATAGTACATACATACACAGCGTATCGATTTTCGTTTAGACCTTGGGAATCTTTGTCGCATTCCCAACAAGCTCAGCTTCACTCTTCCTCTTCTTCGTAGGAGCAAACTCTCCGAACCCTTCAGCCTCGTACAACAAATCCGTCCGAATCACAACCTTCCACCCACCCTCTCCTACAGGGCTCCCTTCATGCAACAACGATCCATGGGCATCTCCATGTGGGAAGACAAGTATGGCGCCTTGCACCGGCGCGATTGGGCAGGCGAGGAGCGTCCCGATCGAGTTGGGAGACGGGAGGAAGAAGGTGGTGGCACCTGGGACGGCGTAAGGAACAGCATCTGTCGAAGCGTTGATATCCGAGTTGAGGTAGATGAGGATGGTATAACGCGACCACAGAGGATCGTCTGCCGGTGACGAATCGTGCAGGTATTCCCCAGTGACGGGGTCGATCCCAGCGGCAGGCCAAGCACCGTCGATATGTGGACGGTACACCTGATTAGGACCGTATCGATATACCCTAAATCTCCTGTTGATTCCCCGCACTTTTCCTTCCTTGCCGTCAGGTCCAACCACAGTCTCCTTCACAAATGGCTTCATTCGTTCAAAGAGCTGGCCGACAAAGTCTTCGTCTGCCAGCCAGACGACATTGTGAGCCAGGACGCTCGTCTTGTCCACCGCTGAGCCACCTGCTGCTTGATCTGGCTCCCAGCCAAGGGTGTTGGCAGATTCGATGATGGATTGGCATGTTTCCGGGGGAAGGATGTTGAGCAGCATTGAGCAGGAGGGGATCGCAGGGTGAGAAACAGAGAATGAGGGTCGAGAGCACGCTGGGAAAGGGATCGGGGACGGCAATTTTGATGCGTATACAGTGGAGTCGTAGACGTTCGGTGGACGTCGGAGGTAACCTGGGGTCTTTTGGATGGCGTAGAATGAAGCCAGACTGCCCGAAGCCTGGGCTAATGAACAGGTCAGAATCTACGTGCAACGGAAACACAACCAGGGCTTACATTCGAAGCCTTTTTGAATCAAAGGCCACAGTGGTACCTCATCCTGTAGCTTTTCACCTTCCACCTCCTTCCTAACATTCCACACCTTCATTCGTCGAATGGCTTCCTCGCTACCATCGGTCGCCTCTGCTTCTAGGTTTTCAAGAGCGGCCTTGGCTTTTCCCTGGTAATCCTGTTCTGCGCCACCACACACTCTGAGAACCATGTCCAAGCACTTGAGGACCATATTCCTCTCTTCATTCTCCTCATCCGTCAAGACCCTTCCCGGCCGGCTTGTCGCATCGCAGTCCCTGACCCAGCGCTGCAAAGAACCGAGTTTGGTGGGTGTTTTGTTGACATAGAGGTCAAAGAGCAGGACCAAAGCCTGCCGGTACAGTGACAAGGAGAGGAGATGAGAGATTTTGGAGTGGATCGAGGTTCCTGTTACTCCAATTGTAAAATGGAATGCACTTCCATTGGACCAAGTACTCACCAGAGCCAGAACCTTGTTCGGCGAGGACCTTGCCAAAGTCCCAGCCGACCCTTTTGAGTTGCTTGAAGCGCTGATTTGACAGCACTTCCGGCTGTTGCAACAGTGTGTTCAAAACATCAACTGTAATCTCAATCTCGTCCGCTGCGACGAGCTCCTCGTCGTCGGCACATGTTATGTCGACGACGGGCAGTACGGGCTGAGCGACGACAGAAGCGGTGAGCCCAACGATAGCCAGCTGCTTGGCCTTTTGCTGTTTCTTGGCCGCTTTGTTCTTGCTTTTGGCCATTGCGAATCTCGTCGTGGTCGTCGTCGAGAGCCAAGATGTCGGCCATGATGTGGAGCTCATTTCTTGGTTCCAGATAGGGGCTTCAGTGATCGTGGGACTTGATCCGGGAGATAAGCGCCCAAACAGCTTTCACCCATCAGGGGCCCTTGACGATGGTTATAACGTGTTATAAAGCCATATAAACGATGTAATATCTATAATGCGTATAAGACTTGTGTTGGGGTTTATAAGCCCTTATAATCTCGGATGACATCTGTTTGTTTCTCAACATAGAGCTCGCTTTGGCAACCGGGATTTGCAATCCGCTGGGTCGCCTCAGAAGACTCGATATACTCTGCCGCAGGGACCTTTATTTATTTATTTTTAACAAGGCGTAGTGGGCCTACGAGCGCTGCTACCTAGGAACATGGCTTTATTCCGCTGTAGTTTTGTCCACCGGCATCATAGTTATGGTTAGGGATATTCTGACCAAACGCAAATGCTGGACCAATGTTTATGACTACAGCGAGGTCTGGTGTGTTTACGAATTCCAGTGGGCGATCCTCCAGAGAACCGGTTCCCTCATCCGTGCGCAAGCGGTTGGTGACTGAGAGCAACATCGACGACAAGCAATATGGCACCATTGTTCCTGCAGAAGCGTGACAATGGCTGAGCATCGAGCGAACACTTCGACTCTTCACGAAATAATGCCCTCGCTTGGAATATTTGGAACCGCTGCTATACTCGAATTGCGCGGATGTGTCAAAAAGCAAGTGCACGAGCCGAAGATCTAGATAGGCGTATTGGTCTTAAACGAAGTACGCGGGGAAGATTTTCATCTGCCGCCGGTGTCTCTCACCCTTGGAATTGACGGGAACAAGACGCATGCAGTCGAGGTATGATTTTGGTGCGGCAACCATTCGTTGATTGTTACGATGTTTGTTGAATGTTGGGAGGCGAGCAAGACCAGTTGCAGAGACGACGCTTTTAAGAAAGGGACCAAGCGCTACCATCGGCATATTGTGTCGAAGCCTGGTAGGACACCGAACACTTCACTCTTGGCATAGTAGGGGTGCCCATAAGGAGGGATCGCAGAAAGCGAGCCAGCACATTCGAAACCGCATATTGCGAGTACCCATAAGGCGCGGTGACCCATACCACTCTGTGGCTACCATGCTCCTTATGTTGCCGAGGAGAGCACTGTCATAGCCCAGAATCCTCTCCAGTCCGTAACCGAGGCATCCACCGAACTATACAGAACTACGGAATTTTGATTACCGTGTATCCACCACAACCGTCACTAAAGCGCTGAGCTTGGCTAAAGCAGTAAGAGGGTGGAGACCCATATTATAAGACAATTATAAGACGTTGCAATTCTGGCTCTTGATACGAATTCCAAATTCCCTTTCGCAACTTTGATGCGTTAGAGCAGTCATGGCGTATTGTCAGGAAGTGTAGGGTCAAACAAGAAAGTCCCAGAAGAATGCCTGGAGAATTAGTGACAATCAAATATCGAGTCAATCGGAAATCGAGAGAGCCCGCAGAAATTCAAAGTTTTATTGAAAACTGAGCGAACACTAGGTTGTCAGTAAATCGCGAAATCCGGGGGTGTTACGTGGCCTTCATCTATATTTAATTCGTGACAGTGTGCGACGCGATTCTCTTGGCTGATGGTACCTTTTTGCGGTGCAGATTACCGCCTCGATCAAGAATAGCACCCAGGGACACATTTGACTGGCGCCCCGCACCGCCAACGTTCGCTTCCGGCATAAGAATACGCTGGATTGAAGGAGGGCCTCGTAGGGCGCAAAATTCAAATTATAACCTGGGAGGAAAGGGATCAAGGAAAGGCTTGAAGTCTTTGGGAATAATTCGAACACAAACATATCGCCAGAGCGCAACGTTAAATTAATTCACGGTTGTAAAGTGTGTCAAAAATACACCGACCCCAGTTCGCAATTTATCCTGGCATACCATCAATGCCTTATCATGGGACCAGTCGAGAATATTCGAGAATCTCGTCGCATTTCTCTATAACTAACCACCATCCTCCCTCAGTCTGCTCTTGCGCTTATAAGCATTGCAACTGGACCAGTGAATGTTAAATTTGTATTGTACTCAAAAGCTCTTGTAATCTATATATATTCGGATAAAATTTCGCTACAGGTACCAAGAGGACATCCCTGGGATATCTCATTGCGTCTCTAGGCCCAATCCTCTATGTCCTCAAGTGGAGGCATCTGTAAGCCAGGAGTGTAAGTTGAAACTATCGCCGTGACCGCTTGGAGGGCTTACCTCGTCATCGGTTTCGTCGTCCCATTCCACAATCTCAGTATCGCCGGATGTAGATGCATTGTCTTCGTTGGCCTCAGGGCGTAGAGGTCCGATAGCTGGCCAGGTAGTGCCCTCCCTACGCATCCAGCATCCAACAGGACCGTGAACGGTACCAAATACGTCTCTCGGCATGACCATCTTGCAAAGTGCGCATTGAACGAATAGCCTCCAGAAGACATCCTCTTCAACTCCCCTGGCCCAGAGATTGTTGAAGTCTGTGTAGACTGTTTGAGTGTCGATGGGATGATCAACTGCAAGGCCTTTCAGGACATTCAGCTTCCTGGATCTCAATATGTGGTTGGTGCTGGCGTTGCTTACATTTGCGTGGTCCTCTACTCCAAATGCTGCTGGATGGAAGAGCCTGGGGTAGCCCAAGCATTTCTTCATGCCCCGGAGCCAGATCCGATATGTAGTTTAGTTGATGAGGTTCGAGTGGTGCGTCTACGTCAGAGGCGGTTTCAGCTCATACGTGGTTCTCGATCAGTCCATCTCTTGACTCACCCCGCTTTTTGTACGCATTAACTTTCAGAATCTTCCGTGCATAGAACCTTTCGAGCGGGACTGGCATATACAGAGGTTAGATGGTACTGAGTAATTCTCTCGTGGGCTGGTAACCCTTACCAAAATAACCGCACTCGTTTCGTGCGCATTGTGCAATATACTCCCCCGACACCTCAGACCTGACAGAGCCAGGTGCAACAACAGCAAGGCCAATCTTCGACTCAACGTACATCTCTCCCAGCAAGAGAGGGCAGAGGCAGCAAGGAGCCATGAAGTAGTGTGTTCGTCGATGGCCTTCTAGGTCACTGGGTGGAACCCTTTCTCCGGTGTCACTGTCTGAGGGCCTGATAGTGAACTAATATTTTAGCTCACAGACAACCAGCTCGAATCGCCTACTCACCAGGCCCATTCGGAAAGCTTGTTCCAGGTCGAGGTCCAGTGCAATATTTGAGGCGGAGAGTGTGCAGTTTGAACCTGGGCGGAATTTACTTGGCGCAGAAAATGGGCTAGATCTTGCTTCGCCAATGTCCGTCGCCTTCCAGCTTCTGGTAGTGAATGACGAGGAAAGACCACAGCACCGCTTCGATGGCAGGGCATACTCCAGAGTATAGAGTATGAAGGAGAGGGCAAAGAAGGATTGACGTTGTGGAATCAGTAATGTCGCTGTTGGGCAGAACACTCAGTCAAGGTCGGGGTATTTGTACTCTGTCCACCACACTCTCACAGCGGTCAAAATGGCCGTATTCTGAGGGCAACCTCAACGTTGCAGGGAAACCACCTGAGAGGTTGCACCTTGTTGCTAGTGATATGTTAATTATATGCCTCTCCGTTGTTGCTCTTGCGGACATCAGTCTCCGGCAGGCGCTGAGCATGTTTCTGACGGTCAGCTGTTGATTACAGCCAGATGGTGGTAACAAAGTAATGTATCCCACCAGCGCCAGCGGTTCTTCGGGAGTCCTGCAGAAGGATCCATCAAACAAAGGATAACATTAGCCTCCATTGCCCTTGATCACATACGTAGATCAAAGATGAAAAACGATCTTCGACTTGTAATCTGATCTGACAATAACGATGTATGTGAAGTTGGGCCAGGCTCTCCCCGACTCGTATACGGTGTACGAGTTGAAGGATATGGTTAAAAAGTTCATGGACCAGTCCGAGTTCGGAGGTTGGCGCTCTCGCGGCAGCTGGGACGCGAAGGAGTCAATTTGGCATCGAAGGCTGAGCTCGTAAGAAAAAGTGAGACTACATTGAGGTAGCATAGGGCATTTATATTAGTATTCCAGAATAAAATCGAGTCTACAGGCTGAAGTCAGGGAGCACTACAAGTAGTACCGCCAGTGGAAGATGATGACATAACTAAAAGTCAACGACTTGAAGGGCACTGACTTTAGTGGTATCATCGCAATGAAATTTCGTTCAACTAATCAGGCCGACGACAGTGTTTAGTGCCCAAGTAACATCAGGGAGAAGACATTGTAGTATATATGTGTCTCGTTTGCGCGTCCCATTAGGCGCCAACCCCTATCTTTACCTTAATTCACCGAGGCTTGGCGCGTTAGGGACGAAATTCGTCATCGCTCGAGGGAGGTAGCCGGCGATGACGAATTTCGTCCCTGGTAGTGCCAAGATGGGTGGTGGAGGGGAAAAACAACGCCATGGGCCGAGCAAGACTCGATCTGATACCCACACAGTAGATTGTACATACACCTCATCGGTAGACTCGATCTTATTCTAGCATGATAATATACATACTCTATACTACCTCAATATACCCTCACTTTTTCTTTCGAGCTCAGTCCTCGATCTCAAATTGACGCTCTCCTTTGCGTCCCAGCCGCCGCAGTCCTCCATGAATTCAGCCTGTAGACTCGATTTTATTCTGGTATACCAATATACATGCCCTCTGTTACCTCAATATAGCCTTAAAATTTCTTACGAGCTCAGCCTTCGACGCCAAATTGACGCTCTCCTTCACGTCCCACCAGCCGTGAGGAAGCCAACCTCCGAACTCGGACTGGTCCATCGCTCGCGCGTGAACTTTTTAACCATATCCTTCTCGTACACCGTACTACTCGTCGTTACTCAGGCACTACTGGTTATGAGGTCATTGTTCAATGAACGTAGTTGTCGCAAAGGTACATACTCTCATTACCGAAACAGGGTAAACATTAGAGCTTGAAACGACTACAGCATCTGCCCGATTCAGAACCTTAAACTATTACCCAGCAACTCTAATTTTCCTCTGCTCGTTCAGGGAAGCATCCTCAGGCTGAACCGCTGATGTTCACGGACCAGCTTCCGAGATCGGCTGGAGGTTCGTCCTTGCTTCCTGTTCTTGCTTTCGCTTCTCTTTGATCCTGGCATAGACAGAGTCTTCGACAGTGAAAATAGATCGTTCCGGATTTTTCTGAGGGAAAACTTGCCTGTGAAAGTCAGGAATTGTGCAGCGAAAAGTATACCAGCAAAGACTGACTTGTCCCACCAAACAAGAAGCTTCTTCACTTCGAATTGCTCCTCCGGCTCCTGTAGGAAGGTTACGAGCGAGTTGTAGAATCCCTCTGAGTCCGTGATGAAATCGTTGCGGGAAAAGATTGGCGTTGACGACAATGAAAAGCGAATCTTAAAGGAATTTCATTGTCAGATCGAGTCATCTCATATGATCGCCCACTACCAGTGGCAAGGTCAGGCGAACCTGTGTTGCAATATAAGCGATGGACGCTATAGTCACGGAAGTCATCCCGTGGATCTTGGAATTACTGCATCTGGTCGCACGGATATCCGAAGATCGCTCAACGGAGCTCGGAGAAGTGAAAACATACTTAAATCCCTTGGTTATAATGAGTCAGTGGCCTGGCTACTAGTCGAAGCTTTGCAATGACATGTCCGACGTACTTTGATTAGAAGGGGTCCTCGAAGTAAGCCGTTCCAAGGATCCTGAGGATCATATTTGTGGTTCTGAAAGAGAAATATAGGCCACTGATCACCCGTCGGTACAAGTTGTGCTGATCGCAACTTATCGCGAATGCTATGGGACCAATGTTTAGCTGACTTTACTTCGACCATGGCAAAAACAGTAGAACCTACACGGCATCCGTCCAGTCGAGCGTTGCAGGACATAATAATTGCCCTGTTCTGTCGTGGTGAAAGCCTCTGTCTGTCTTGATATTGCGCTGAAGAGGAGGAACGAGTACCCCTCCAGGTGGGGTAATCCAGTCAATAACAGCTGATTTTAGAGCCCTGGTGTCGTCTGCGCGTGCATTCGCGGAGCCCTTGGAAAGCTAAAGCCCTTGGTCAATCCACTTGCCCAGTCACTTAATGACAGAAAGACATACCATGTCAGCGATGTGGTAAAGATCCTGGTCAGACCCAGTAAAGAGCCGCTCTTCGAGCTTCGGCGAGAGGGCCAGCAGCTGCTTATAGATCTGATACTCTTGATACTCGCTTCATAGAGAGTAAGCCGCAATATTAGCACTCGTGTGAGCATGAGGCTTGTACTCACACCTCCGTCAGAGCGTCTTCTGGAGTCTCTTCCACGTCGATCTGAACTGCTATTGCAAGACCTTGCTTGATGAGAGCGTGTATGCGACAAAACGCTCGCACAGTCCGCCCGAAATGGCGGCCATAGTGTACCAACGGGTCTGTGCGTGCCCTGTGAAACCATGGAGGAGTCGGAAGGAGTCTAGTAGCTGCGGAGAGGAACCTGCCTACTTACGGTCGCTTCTTTGGACCCAAAGAAAGCATGCTGGCATCTGCTTTCCTCTTCACCCCAAAGGCAGGATTGTCGTAGTCAGCAGCATCAAAATCACCAGTCGCCCTTCGCGAAGGTGAGAAACCCTCCGTTTCAGCAGCCATTGGAGCCAGTTTTGGTCAATAGGAGGGGTCTAGGTGAGTGAGTGATAAAATTCGAAGACTAAGTCAGCCAACGATGGCCTCTTATAACTCGGCTTGCTTTCCCCGCCGTTGAATGGACGAGCACCGTGACGATGGCTTCCCATTCATTGTCTTCGCTGGGTAGCAATGGCGAAGGAGCAACAAGTGGAGTGTTACTGTGGCTTCGAGACTGGATGCTACATTTTCGGGTTTGCTTTGCCGTTTGCGGGGAGCTTTCACCGTCTTTATGGGTCGGGGCGACTGGTAAGAGATCTTGTTGGAATTTGGAAAGGTTCCATACATTTTGAGGTACTATGGTCATGGTCTCCTGGGCGATTGGTTCGGGGAGCTGGGACAGGAATGTCTCGTCCCATGGCCTATAAATGGGCATGAAAATTGTAAGAACGTACCCAAGTTGTGCGACATACCTGAAAGCGAAGCTCCGAGAGAAGCAGGATCTCCTCTCCCAGCTTACCATCCCTCCCTCCAATGCCGTCCTTTCTATCATCGTCTCAACTTCCCTCTACTGCAAGGCTCCTCGTCCCTGAGTCGATCGCGATGACGCTCACAACCCCGTGTCCTCGATGCAATCTTATCGGACATGCTGAGATCAACTGCACCTTTGCCAGAATGTCGGCTGAGGAGCGAGCTAGGAGCGGCAGCCATGTCACAAGGCATGAAGGACGACGTCCAGGCTGACGCCTTGGAGCATTGGGCTGGGTGCCCGTCACCAGAGCGCCAGGCGTTGTGGAGCAATACCCTGTTGAAGTTATCCCGGATGAAGACTCACCAGATGGAAACGCATTTTGGGAGCTTGAACCCATGCAACCGTCTCTATCCACGATCACCTACCATGGACGCAACAACACCAGGCGCACCCGTGTCACCACTACAGATGCATCTCCTGAACGTGCTGACCTGTCAGAGGCATTCGCTACACCAGGACTCAGGAATGTTCGTGCTGCGGTTATGAACGCCACAAATGCAGCAGCGGACGAGGTTCCTGGCGTTCAACCTCCGATAATCCATCATGGTGGACGAGGAGGACGTGTCACGAGAGCCAGCCAGACTGGACCGTCGCTCACCGTGCGGATTGATGGAATACGATGGAGCCTCTTTGTTTTGGTAATGGGGTTATTTTGGGGTGGGGTTTTGGTATATATCGCTCTTTCCTGGGCAGTCTCGAATGAGGCGCTAACACTCCTGTCCGCTGGGAATGGGATGCCGCGTAGGGAGAGGAACACGAACTTCGAGCTGACGGATGGGTGGTGAGAGGCTGGTTTCATCCGAATTGGGCCACAGTGTTTCTATAATGCATATGGGGGTTGTTGTAGGAGGCTTACATACATGAATAAACTGCATGTACAAGCTTTTTGATGCCTGCTACTGTCAAGAATCAGTGTATGGCGGCGACGGCATTCTGAGCGTTACGAAAAGTGAAATCGTAAAGTTAGCGACGGCCATAGCGTTTGGCGTTACGTCGCTACATTTAGCCGACGACTTACGGATCCCGCTCTCCACGACCATGGCCTCAGTAGCGAGGAAATGGCAACGACACTGAGACTGACCTGAACTCAAGATCACGTCAAGCGATCGCCAATTCTCATGTGGAAACTAAAAAAAAATCAAGAACGTCAAGGTGCAAATTGATACGGAAAGCACTGTAAGCCGCCGTTCATTCAATGATCCGTACTCACACTACTCATATACAACAACGTCATAAGAAGTTTACATGTTTTAGTATACCTCGATTTGAGGCAGCGTTCAGAATTGCGGCTCAACCAAAACCTCGACTAACTTGCCCACGTCTCGGGCCCTACCAGTCATGTCCCGCTCTTTTCCACAATTCTCACAAGCGACCACGCTGAACCGGGGTTGTAAGTATGCAATGCCAACCTAGTTTGCAATTTGAAACTTACAGAGGCGATCCTGGCG
This sequence comes from Coprinopsis sp. MPI-PUGE-AT-0042, assembly GCA_020736565.1. Taxonomy (NCBI): domain Eukaryota; kingdom Fungi; phylum Basidiomycota; class Agaricomycetes; order Agaricales; family Psathyrellaceae; genus Coprinopsis; species Coprinopsis sp. MPI-PUGE-AT-0042. Next base: position 211,798 of record JAHBOF010000138.1, read on the forward strand.
GGAACAACCAAAATTTGTGACGACCAATTTGACAAAGGGTATTTTCCGAACCAAGGTCACGGCGGTGACGCACGTTTGTGAAACGAGCAGGGGTCGTTACGCGTGACTGTGACAGGCCTGCAGAGGAATGAAGGTTAGGAGACGAGTGAGTGGCGCTGAGGTGTGCGGCTGGAGTTGTTGCGCGAGTTTGTACCGCAGTGCGAACTTGAGGTGAAGCAGAGGTAGGGAGGTAGACAGAAGAAGAGGAAGCAGAGGTTGGGTTGAAATGAGTATCATCTTCAGGCTTCTTGCTTCGTCTCACCATAGAAAGTAGGCCGTCCTTAGAAAGTAGCCTTTCCAGCGCACTCTCAAACCGGCGCGGCTTTTTCTTTGCAACTGGTGCTGACTCCAGAACCGTGCTACCCACCGAGAACCGTGCCCTAAGCGATGCAGAAAGTCAGCCAGGAAAAAATGGCCAATTGCGATAAAGGCTGACGTACGGTTCGCGAAAGGGGGATGCATAGCCGAAACCTGTCAGATCCCTGTGCGACGTTGTCATTGAGCGTTAGGCAGAGCAAGGTTCCAGGGCCCAAAACTCACGGTTGTGAAGTATACGGCAAAGCATCACACAGTGGAAGATAGAGTGACGAGGTTGATGGGCTAGCACTCGTGGACGCAATATCGCGTTTACTTCCACGAAGTCAGACCATGTCTCCTTCGAGCATAAGACTGATGACGTACGATGGTGAGTGTTGTGGTGTGGTGCGCCCGGACGATGATAGACCTAGTAGAGAGATTTTGCTCCTCATTCGGCTACAGGTTCTCTCAGATGTAGTTAGAAAACATACATACACTGATCAGAAACTCACCTTCTGCCCTTTCGTTCCATTGCGCCATCCATATCCCCGGGTTGAGCCTGGGTGAGGCTACGAGGGGGCTGCTGCTGCTGCTGAATTCTTCCTCTAACGTGCTGTCTGATAATGTCATTTGACTATCAGTATATTGATTATTAACAGAGATCGATGCCACCTACCCATCTGCCCTCTGCTCGGAGAGCCCAGCTGTTGCCTTCGAGTGCCTTTCCAGTCGTTCCTCGAGCGCCTCGGTAGGCACCGGACGGTAGTTAGGATAGAGTGAGCCGTCGTGCTGAATGGACCTAAACCACAGGTTGTATCAGGGATACCATAAAAGAAAAAGAAAAGGAAAGGAGTGATAGCGACTGGCTTACCTTCCTTGGACCTCAGGTTGGAGGTGAAGCTGAACTGACGCCGATGAATGACTGTCATCCGATGGTGCTTGGACGTTGATCAAATTAGGGAAATGTGCTTGGCTGGACTGCGTTGCAGGTTCGTCGTAGTCACGATCGGTTGCAGGTGCCTTCGCCCCATAGTACGCATCATGAGGGGCATAACTCAGCGAATCTTCATCGCTTGCAGCATAGTCGGGGACATCCGTGTCGCTTCGGGTAGGTTGGGGGGTTTGAGGAGGGAGAGTTGTGGACGTTGCGGATGAGGAGGCCAGCTCCCCAGAAGAGTCTGCAGGGGATCCATAAGGACGAAGGTTTGGGTCAAAAAGCCAGCCCGGGAGACCAGCCTGAGGTTGGGGGTCACGGTGTTGGCCAAGAGAATCAGGTGTGTAGGCACCATGTTCTGGCCCGGGAGTGCCGGTTGGAAAGGACGATGAGTCGTCATAGTCAGTTATGTCGTCAGCGCTGGTGGGAACTCGAGGTGGGTCAAGCCGAAGAAAGCGGTCTTCAAACGTTCCAGGGCAAGACTGAAAGATCTGAGCAAGAGTTGGTCTTCTGATTTTGATTTCGGTGCCCGCGGCGGGTTTTCTGGTGGGGTCAGAGGATCCGCCGGAAGCTGAGGGCGTCCTATTCGAACGATGCGCCATTGAAGCTGTAAGATCATGCACTGAGCCAGTGAAAATCGCCGAAGATACTAAGTTTAAGCTTTGAGAGTAGGTTGGGTGGGTCTGTCTGCGCACGCTGCTAGTACTGCTATATATACAAAGTCAACTCGTTTGCACAGTGGGGGAAGATCTTCTCTCTCAGAGCATGTTCCTCTTCTTTGACCTAACCTTGTTACTTCTGTTAGCGAGAGTAGTGTCCACCAAAACGGCCACCAATCGCACTTGTCAAGGTCCCCGAAACAGCGCCAGGAGAAGTCATGAGGCAAAATATCGGATTTATGACGGCGGCAGCATTAGCCAGAAGCTTTACATGTGTGCTTCTTTCAATTGACTATGCTCATCGTGTCACTCTGCTTGCTTCTGTCTCCGAGGAATTCCCATAGCGTCACTCTGAACTTTGAACTTTTCTCTGATGATGACGTCACTGCGGTCCACTGTGGTGGTCGATGCACTTCGCGATCGCAGTGTAGGCGGATCGAGGCCTCCTTCATTCCAAGCATGCAGTCATTCAACAATGAGACCGAACATGTGTAGGACATAGGGGTTCGACACATCCGAACACGTGTAGGACATAGGAGTTCAACACATCCGAACAGGCCCGTGCCAGACACCAGTACTAAACCTCAAAGGGATCTAGGGTTTGGGCGATCTGCAGTGCAAGCTTGAAATCCCTTGTTCCTTTACGCGACTAGAAGGAGACGTGCATAGTGCACTCTCAAGCTGGCTCAGGAGTGGTGGAACGCACTGTCCATCCAAGGGCAGTGGTTACTAATAGTGCGGCCCTCACCATTGACTTCCAATCGATGATCGATCCACGAGTGCGCACGAAGTGTGATTACTCGTCTGTGGGAAAACGATTTTGCCACATATGAGCCTCATACTAGGGAGAACGATTTCCCGAGTCTCGAGCTCAGAAGTCCAATGTCCCATTCCCGAAACTGAACTTCTCTCTAAGGTGGTGTGGTTGCCAACAGGTTCTGGGCAGGGCCGGCTAAGTCATCGACCATTAGGATCGGAGGAAAGCCACTGGATTATACAGCTATATTAGATCCATTAATCTTCCGAATTTGGTACTTTGAAGTATCCAGATTATCCCAGAGGACGGCTATAAGACAGCTTCCGCCACTTGGCGCGGTGGTGGTGCCCAACGCATGCTGAAAACTCCGACTCGCAGCCAAGCCCATGATGCAACTCCGATGGACCTTAGGCGCCTAGGCTTCAGTCACCACGAACTTGCGTGCTTAGTGGACAACCCAGTTTACCCCTTGAGGCATGGCTGAGAGATGAATGTTGAAATGTTCTTCCGACGAAGCAACACCAGTCATTATTATTGCTTCATGTTTGACTTCTCAACTTCCAAAGGAAGTTTCGCACCTGTGTCCGCCAAGACGAGCACTAACAAGCCAAACAGGCCTCCGGAGCAGGATTCATGGCTCGTCTCAGGCTGAATTGCCTGCCGATAGCGATTGTATCATTTTATGAGCTTCTTGATGCGCCGCTTAAGCCAGTGGCAACCGTGACATCGTTCAAGAAGATTGAACTGTCAGTTGAGAAACCCGGGTATTCAGCAATTTAAACTCCGCCACCGCAGTATCGCCATGACCTATAGCCCACTCTTTTGAACTTGCGTTCATCTCGAATTTCTCCAAACTCGTCTCAATGCATTCCGTGGCTCGTCACACTCAGCAAGTCGCCCAGAAAGTACGTATTCGGTCCCTGCCCAGAAGAGATGCTCTGCTCAGCTGCTGCGCGGTTGTGACAATAGCCTGCCTCGGAGGGACACTCAGTGCCCAAGAGCATTGCTTCGGCTCGACCGGCTACTTCCAACCTGCCTCCCAGGCCACCACAAATCAGTGGTTCTCGGCCTGGACAGATAGGGCGACACAAAGTGAGCAACCTCTCCTCAAATCGTTGCTGGTCTAATTCCCCTGTTTGTGAAGCATAGACACCGAGGCGGCGAAGCACCACTGGCATATGTGGACGAAGGCATCGGCCTTCCCAGTCCCAGGACTAGCTTTGACAGTCCCCAGGCCAAACCTTCGGCTCTCCCTGAGCTCTCCGACGAGGAACAAGACCACAACATCGCTTCACGCACTCCTAGCCCTTCAACTGACCATGACGATGAAGAAGAGCACCTTCTCGCACTTGACGATGATGATTCACTCGTTCGGATTGACCTCGACACTCATCCGACCCATCAGGCGTCCGTGACTGTAACATCACCCAGGACAACTCGTTTTGAATGTACGAAGTGCGGCCTCAAGTTTCGTCACGAATACGACGAGAAGGCGTCCATCCTTAGCGAGGTGAAGAGTCTTTCCCGCTCGCTTCGGTCGAGCTCCGACCTCAGCCACAGTCACCATAGCCCAGAGAGCGACGAAGACAACGAGGACGACGGCTTTGCTCTAGAAGACTTGGCATTCCAATTTCAATCATCCCGAACCCTCATGGAGATGACACGGTTCCAACTGAAGCTTGCCTTAGCAATTTTCATGAACCGACTTGCAGAGTTTGAAGCCGTGGAGAGCTTGGTTCACAGCATCCTCCATTCGACTTCCAAGGAAGATCTCCAGCTTTGGCATGCCCACAGTTCCGTTACGGAAGAGGTTCTAATCCAAGGTCTGTAGCCTGTGTCGTGATTTATTCGTGTTGCTGTCAAGTCTGATGACGATCTTTCAGACCTGCCTACAGTCGCCCTTGAACTTGGGGATAACCTCTCTCTTCTCAGGCCCTACGCTCGCAATCTGCTCGCTGTCAAGAGCTTTGATGACATGAGAGAACTAGAGTCAAGGGTCGACGGACTCTTTGTCAAAGTCGATCGCAAAGGCAAAGGTTCAACGATCGTGTCTAGGCGCAATTCCTGATTCAGCCAGGTCGTCTGTGGCACCTTGACGCCGAGTCCAGCCTCACTTCCTTCCATGGCTTGCGCTGTCTCACTGGTCCCCATCACACTGTTATTTCATTTCGTCCTCATCAACCCCCATTTGCCGTAATCACCATCGTCTTGTGTTTCAACATCTTTTCATGTGCCTCTATTCTCTAATACTCGCTTAGATCATGTATACATAAATCAATAATATCAATTTGCCGAATGCCAGATCCAAGCAGCTCAAAAACGACCGAGATAGTGTGACTGAGAAGTGCGAACTAGGTCCCAGTCCTGATTAGGGTGTGGGACTTTGTTCAGGATCAGCTTCGTGAACTGAACCTCATTGATCCACCAGTTCCTGTATTGCTCTTTGCTTGCGTTCGCCGCCTCAAGACGTTCGGTCAAGTCGGCGACCTCTTCTCGCACCTCCTTCAGCTCCTCCTTGGCAATTCCCAGTTCCTCCCTGGTGTTCCGAAGGGCAGCCTTCTTCAAATCAAGTGCTCGCTGGGTGCGTTGGAGTGCCTCTTCAAATTGGATGGTGACCGCCGGGTTCTCTCTACGACCACCATCACCCCCAACAACGTGAAGCTGGCCTATTTTTCCGGCTCCAGGTCTATTCTGTTCAGCAGGAAGCTGACCGTCGCGTCCATTGTGGTCTATACCCGAAACGATTGGCCGGATTTTATCCACAGTTGAAGCGACAGTGGCACCTACAACGGTTTGTCAGCTGAATCCTCTAGGCTGAAAGCTCATAAAAAGGCTCACCACTGATACTTGAACCTTGTAGAGCTTTTCTAACGCGCCTCTGTGGCAATGGAGGAGCCTGAAGTCTGACGGTTGCAGGTGCAGCGCGCACAGAGGAGCGCAAAACACGGCCACCACGGTCGGATAAGAGTGACTTTGAGAGGTAGCTGGCGGGGTTCGAAGCTGAGGAGTCGGATCCATTCTTCTCAGCTAGCATGGTTGGGATGGTTGGAAAAAGTGGGCACGATGAGGGATGTTTAGGTATGCTGCAGCAAGATGCCTGTGTACTCCACCTTTCTGAACCCTTTTAAGCACTATGATGAGTCGGCCTTCACCTAGTGACCTACCCACGATGGCAATATATCTCCGTTTTGGCTTCCTACAAGTGGTAACGGTTGCTGGTGTTTGAGGTCGATCTCTCAATGGCACCATGCAACGTTCAGTGAGTTCAGGAGATGTCGCGGTGGACGTTGCTCCCCGCTTCATATGACCCCTTCATTTTGAAGTAACGGCGGCCACCCTAGCCCTTCGGGTGGCTACAGAGTGATTTCCCTTATCTTCTAACACTCACAGTCTCAAACGACAAACGACATCACCCGTGACAGCGCAATACATCCAAACCGTGACCCCGGCCATCCTCCACGGGTCCAAGTTATCCAATATGAAGCACATCCCTCAGAAAGGCTTTGAATTCATCTGCGACGGGTGCTCTGCCACTTACACAGCTGTGCAGTATTTGAATGCTCATCAAAAGGAACGATGCCCTTCGAGCAAAAGGGATTTGGCGCAGCTTCTGGGTCAAACAAAAGCGATTTGGGAAGCTCGGAAGCGCCGAAGAGTTGAAAGAAGCACACCAGAGAACCCACAAGTGGCAGTCGCGGCGCCTTCGATGTCATCAAGCAGCGAGGTGTGTTTAACAATGTCAGGGGATCGTCACGGCGGTGAAGCTAACAAGTTGTATCCAAGGCTCTGCAGCCTGATATTACTGAGCAGCCACCACAAGCGCTATCAAATGAGCCACAGCACTGGGACTTGGACACACCTATTGCTCATCGTCGAGCAGTGAGAGCGTGCAGGCTTGGACCAGCAACGATTGCTCCTATCCTCGATGGTGATAGCTCTGGCTCAGACTTTGAGGACGATACTCTTCCTGAGCCACTACCTCCATTCGACCGTACGAGTTCATTTGACATGCTCCTTTGCCAGTAGTAAGTTCATCTGACTCCTTTCCAGAGCTGGACTATCCTTCCCATGCTTCTACTTCCTCGAGCAGCTTAGTTTCAGGTACGAGTTTCCAAGTCTTGATGTTGAACTTTCTAATCGACACATTTTGTTTTTAGCTAGCAGAAGCCGTATTCCGGGGAACAGTTCCAGCGTGCCTGGTGGTGGACGTAACCAATGGTGGCAATCGAGACTGAACAAATTCTTCTTATGGCGACGCTATTATGGAGCCAGCCCACCAACTTCGGACCCCGAAAGGAACATTGCAGAGGAAGATCTGGATGATTCTCTACCGGAGTCTTCAGCCGATGAAGGGTTGGACCAACTCCCTTTCTCCGACAACCATCCAGATCTCGGCCCATTCCCCAACCTGAGTTCCTTTCTCTTTGCTGACTGGTGGTGGAACGGGCAGAACGACAAATCTGGCAAAGAATTGGAGAGATTTTTGGCTATGGGGAGGAGGCCGGACTTCGCTTTCGAAGATGTTCTTTCAACAAACTGGAAAGCGACTTTAGGCGCATTAGATTCCGACGACGGCCATCACGAGTTGAATGGCGACCCATGGTACGACGACGCCAACTGGGTCTCAACACCCATCACTATTCCTGTACCCTTTCACCGGCTCATGAAAAACTCTGGAATCGAGAATCGAACGGTGGGCACTTTCCAGCATCGCAGGATCATCTCGGTTGTGGAAGAGAAGATTCGGAACATGCGCAGCACGTCATTTCACTACCACCCTTGTGAGGTGTTTTGGACTCCCCCCAGCACCAACGGTAGCGAACCGCGACACCTTCGGGTACAAGGGGAGCTGTACAATTCAGAAGCATTCATCAAAGCGCACAAGGCGCTTCAAGACTCGCCTCCAATCCCGGGGTGCAATTTGGAGAGAGTGATCATTGCATTGATGTTTTGGTCGGACGAAACCCACCTCTCAGCTTTCGGCTCTGCGAAGGTCTGGCCGTGCTACATGTTTTTTGGGAATGAGTCGAAGTATCAGCGTTCAAAGACTTCTCTCAAATTATGCGAGCACATTGCTTATTTCGACAGTGTGCGTCCGTGACCATAATCAGCCCTATTGACAATTAACAATGTTTTCAGCTCTCTGACGACTTCAAAGACTACCTTCGGCAAAGAAACGGTGGCAAGGTCCCGCCCAAGGAACTGCTCTCGCACTGTAGTCGAGAGATGTTTCATGCCCAATGGAATATCTTGCTGGGAGACCCCGAGCTGCTGAAAGCAATGGAGACAGGGATAGTTCTTGCCTCTTCGGACGGTTTGCAAAGGCGGTTCTTCCCTGTAATCTTTACCTACTCGGCAGACTATCCCGAGAAGTACATCCCCTTCACATCTAACTGGCGACTTTGACTAATCTGGCGTCGGAATGATAGAACGCGCATTGCCTTGATCAAACAAAATGGGTGTCTTCCGTGCCCGACCTGCCTGATGCCAAAATCTCAGGTTCACAATATGGGTACCCCAGAAGATATCGCTTTCCGGCTGAAAAATCCCCGCTTGGACGACAAGGAGAATCGGGCAATGATTTCGAAAGCTCTTCGTGCTCTCCAAGGCGGCTACGCTATCACAGGAAAGGTTGTTGAAGGGCCAATAAAGTCGCGATCTCTCCTTCCCATCCAGGTCCGTGGTGTTCCTATTACCAAGCAGTTTTTGAAGTACCAGTAAGTCTGACGGCTCTTCTCCAGAACGCGTTCTCAACTCACCTTGGGAAATTCGGCTTCGACGTCTATCAAAGCCTGGTAGTGGACCTCATGCATGAGTTCGAGATTGGGGTTTGGAAAGGACTGTATATGCATCTCCTTCGCCTACTCGAAGCTTTTGGAAAGCAAGACCTTATCTCTGAGCTAGACGAGCGGTAGGTTCTCAGCGATGTTTCTTGTGAGGCCGTGACCGAATCTGACGGTTGTCACTCAAAGATACAGGCACATTCCCTCCTTTGGTCGCGACACGATTCGCAAGTTTTCAAAGAATGCTTCCGAGTGCAAGAGAAGGGCTGCGAGGGACTACGAAGATCTTCTCCAGGTATGGGTAAGCTCGTTGAATCAGCCGCTATGCACTTCCTTACACAAGGACAGTGCTCCATTGCTGCGTTTGAAGGACTTCTACCATCGCCGCATAACGAGATTGTCATGGAACTTTTGTTTCTTCTGTGCAACTGGCATGCGCTTGCGAAACTTCGCATGCACCACGATCAGACTTTGGAAATGCTGGAGCAAACGACAGTAATGCTGGCCTCTCAATTCCGAAAGTTCCAGCAAGAAACCTGCCAGCGTGTCGTGACCGTCGAGCTCCAGCGGGAGGCTCAGGCACGAGCTAGAAGAGCCGCCAGCAAGGCTACCACGGCTGCTTCAGACCTGACGGTCCCATTGGCACCTGTTCAGGACTCTTTTGATTCTATGCCCGGTGTAACAACTGCCGCAGCAACGGCCACCCAAGGCTCCATTAGGCTATCTGACAGCAGGGATTCTCTGCCTCCCGATGCTCGTGGGCAATGCCAAGCATCGACACTTTCCACCGAACCAGAAAGAATTGAACCCAAGTCGAACGGATCTCTTGCGCGCCGCGAGAAGAAATACAGCCTGTCAACGCCAAAGTATCATGCTCTTGGTCACTACGTACAGGCTATACGCTCCTATGGTACAACGGATTCTTTCACCAGCGAAATTGTGAGTTTCAAATTTCTCTGATGGGTTTATACCATGAAGCTGCCCTTGCTTACCACTGTCTTGGTCGTGTAGGGGGAGACAAATCACCCTGTAATCAAGACCTGGTACAAGCGCACTGATCGGCGAAAATATTCCATGCAATTTTCGAAAATCTCTCGCCGACAAGCCAGGTTTCGCAGGATGAAGGCCAGGCTCTTCCAATCGTCTGGAGATGACTGCAGCTCCCCGAGACCCTCTGGCGCCCATCTCGCTAACCCAGTCGTCCTAGGGGTTGATGCACCCACCCAAACCCAGTACTATATTGGGGAGAGCAAATCTTATAAAGATTTGAACGCAACGTTTACAAACTCTGGAAGCTTATTCGATCCTGTTGTTGTGGTAAGCGCAAACTCCTCGGCTTTCGTTTGAATCTGATCTAGATGTCTGTAGGCATTTATACCCAAGCTGAAGCAGTATCTATATCCAAGAATTCTACATCTACTCGCTCCATCTCTTTACGATCGAGTCTCGACCACAGACCCAGGCGCAAGGCAGGCTGAAGCGGATTGGGCTGGGGTTGTGATCCTCAATAACAGAATCTATACCCACCAGATCATGCAGGTGAAGTATACCACTTACGATGTACGACGGGAGGCAGACACAATTCGCCTCAAGGCAGAGCCCAATATCATGGTCCTGGACACCAGGGACAAAGAGCAGGACTTGCTCTTGTCTACGCCACCATATCGATATGCGCGGGTCCTTGGTATATTCCATGCAAACGTCCTGTTTGTCGGGGAACTATCCAATGGTACCAGGGATTACACCCCACATCGCATTGACTTCCTGTGGGTGAGGTGGTATACTTCGTCTGGGTTTCCGGCCACTCCTGCTCTTGAACGATTGCACTTTGAGCCGGTCATTGCTGGCTCTGAGTCAATAGGGTTTTTGGATCCCCGCCAGGTGGTCAGAGCGGTGCATCTGATCCCGCAATTTACTGCTGGAAAGCAGCCAGGACACGATGGAAAGAAATCTCCATGGCTTGGAAAGCAGCCATTTTGGAACTTCTACTACATAAACAGGTTCGTTCCTTTGGCTAGGCTCTTCTTGTCCGAGCATCAATTGCCTCTAACATCTGTCCCATTAGATTCGCGGACCGCGATATGTACATGAGGTATCACTGGAGGCTGGCTGTTGGCCATGCTGCGATCCAACGTCGGTGCCGGAAGAGTAGAACGGCTGTCGGATCAAACCATGCTGATCAGCACACGGAAAGAAGTCTGTTTCCCTCGCTGGAGGAGCCTCTCGAACTTCCGGGGAGTGATGAATCTGACAATGATGACTCCGGCGCGGAGTGGGAGTATGAGTATGACACTGGATCTGATGACGAAGAGTAGACACTTCGCAGGGGGAAGAAAATACGTGGTGTGTCTATGGTCAAATTGATAATTGTGGCCATCTCATTACACAGAAATTAGGCGGGGTTCACGGGTCCATGAGCCACGGGAATAAACAGAATGTGTTCGCAGACACGGGAGGATGTAACGAACATTCAATTTATGCGTTGAACAAACACATACACTCCGTGACAGGACGTAGAGTGGTTGATGAATCATTGAATTAACAAGCAGGCCATCACCGTGAGTAGAGGGGTTCCTGACGTTCCTGTGGTGGACCTACAGCAGAGGCATTATCACCTCGAGGATTAAGTCTGCCGCTGATGGAGAATGAGCAAGGAGGGGAAAGGCTGATGGTGGAATAAGTCCTCGAGGAGTTGATGAGGGTGGTTTTGCATGGATTACAGGCGCAACAAAGAACGCTCCCAGGTTTGAGGGGCCAAGGTCGTCGAACTCAGCAAATGCTATACATACAGCCATTATTTGGTATTGGCCACAGATGCAACGATCGAATGATTAAAGCTTCCAAGGGTCGAGCTCTTCGAGCTCAATGTGCGTCCTTAAGGTACCGTCATCAGGATGTCAGCCTGTGTCGCACTCTCCAGGCAATGCAAACTTTGCTAGTCAGAAGCTTGCTGGGCGACGAGTGCCATACGTCTCGACGCTTCATACACTCTCTTCGAGGTCTTGGATAGATAAGGTGTTCGCGCGCATATCCAAGTCCTTGAGAAGTTCAAGAGCATCGGAAACACCGTTATTATGCGTGGCGAGGTGGTTAGGAAAAGTTGGTGCTGGGGCTCAGTCAAAACACACTGTGGTTCTCAGTCCTGACCCTTCGATGTATTCAAGTTCTGGATTCTGGATTCCCGCTGCTGTTTAGACACGAACCATATCCAGAGCCATGACGGCTTGGGTGGATCAGAACGATCCAAAAGCCGTCACGACAGCGCAAATGGATACTACTCGCCGGTGCAACCCAATGAGGGGGGAGTTGGAAGCAATTGAAGGATGCGGGATCGAATGTAGTAAATATTGGCCCGGGGGAAGCAACATCTCCATTGAAGCCAAAACGTCGCCCTAGCTTTACATGGCCAAAACACGATGCAGATAACCGAACTGGATTCGTTGCTATCTCATGGCAGCGCCCTATCACGACACGATATCTACTAGGGCCGGTGTTTTAAATTATCAAATTGGTAACGCGCGCGAGCGTTTCTGTTTCACGGCCAGTATGCGCGCCGATACAGGCAATCGCAAGCCAATACTCTTGGGTGACTCCACACCCGTCCAAGACATGACTGCCATTAACCTGGAGCGACCTGGCGTGCGGTTGGTCCGCAACCGTGACAACCGTTTATATGGCCTTGTAAGGCAGCTGCAACCCTTGCAACGTACATAAGTGTTAATTTTATCTTGTGATGATGTATAATGGTTGACTCCTAGTTACAATGATCTACAAGAATTGCTGCTGTCTTGTAGGACCGTGTAAACCTTTCGACGGCCTTATATGATAATCCAAAACTGATGCCATCTCGCCAGAACAACAATGGTATATAATCGGGCGGCCAAATGTCGTGATGCCAGCACCATGCCAGGCTCAAGCCCTCCGATCCACCGAGTTCCCCCTGAAATCCTCGCTCACATATTCCAAGACTTCTACTCGACTGAAGACGAAATACTGGGTCACCATGCGTGGGATAATGCGAACGACAACGCCATCCTCAAGAGAACCATCACACCGTACTCCGTGTCAAGCGTCTGCAAGTACTGGGACGAGGCTAGCACTCTTGTTCCTGAGATGTGGAAACACACCCGCATTCTTATCTCTCTGGATGGCCGTGAGGGAGGTTCACCAGCGCAGGTGACCGAAAGGTATTTGCAGCGTGCACCTCACGGTGATCCTTTCGTTGTCCACATCATGTGCGAAAGAGGAAGGGAGGGAGATCCAAGGGTCTATGAAAGGCAAAGGGTTATCGATCTTTTGCCCGTCCTTTCCATTCATCTCCATCACATTTCCGAGTTGTTCATACTCACGAGATTCGTGACATCCCTACCGCCATTCTCTTTCCTGTCCCCCACCTTCCTCCTCGACGCTCAAGAAGGTTACGGTGGACACGTATGAAACCGACACCCCCCGTGACTCCCCATCTCTATCATGGCCCACTGAACCCTCCATTCAACACATCCCAGAATTACAGAGGGTGAACCTCTCAGGGCCGACTTTCATCTCCTACTGTCGCGCCGTCAACCTCTTTTGCCATTCTGTCAATCCCCACCCTCTACAGATCCTTGAAATTCAAAATATATCGTCCAACTCCTCTGACGCTTTCTGCCTCGAAGAGCTCCTCACGTTCTTCACACGGATTGCCCCAAAGGCCGAGCTTCACTTGCTAGATGTTGATTTGCGTGCCTTGTATTCCGAGTCAACATCTGAAATCGTCGAAAGTCCATCTGCGCAGCAGAGCCCATGCTTCATCAAATTTATGGAGCTTTCATGCGTCAATGCGGACACGGTCAACGCCCTCCTCTTGCTCTGCAGCAAGGGAGTTTATTCCCCTCGTACCATATCCATCCACAACTGCTCACTACTCTCACCCATCAACATAACCCCGATGACCCTTCATAAACTCATGGTCAACGATTTCGACGTATCCTCTATCATCAACATCCTGGACGTCGTCGACCCCAAAGACGAAATGGTCATTAAACCCGACTGCAACATCGGCAATGGCGTCGAGCTCCTCCAACAGCTTGACCTGACACGGAGGAGCGATGGAGACGCTCTGCTAAGCAGAACGGAAACAATCTCAATATAAACGCACAGATATATACCTTTGGATGACATTTGCCAGTACGTGGAAACCAGGTTTGCGGGACATCGGCAAGAAGGTGTCGCGCCATCGTCCCTCCAGAAACTGATGATCCAGCCCTTGGAGGCTTATTGGCAGCAGATGACCGTAAATGCCTCAGATCGGTGGGTGACGCAACGTTACGATCTAGGTACTAGGGAAATCAACATCGATAAAGTCAATGCTTGGGAGATCGACGTAGAGAACTGTAATGTATCGTGTTACTTCGACCACCGGGATCCCAGTGTGATCTTTGTAGAGTTTATCAGGATCGCAGTGGATTCAAGGTGATGACTTTCAGATATTGAACCGATTTTATTACTTTTACTTTGTCTATATAAGAGTTACTAGTGGTTGATAGTTTCTTCGCCGTCCTACAAGACGCCATGCAAGGCATTGTCATAAATGCTGAATTCCTCTATTGGCCATCAGGCAGTCACGTTGGTAAACTCTACAGTAATTGTGTCGGTAGGTCCAGCGGTTGCATGGTCATATGTCATCAAGTGGAAATTCTCTCCGCGTATATCCCAAGCCATGACCTCTTCCCCAGCCTCATTGACACGCTGCGTCACCCATCGTTCCGAAGCGTCTGCCTTCATTCTCTCCCAATCGGCAAAGGTGGGCTCGATTTGCAGTTTCCTGAGTTGAGAGCGCGGAATATTGGATGAGTCTCGCCCGAATCTCGTTTCCGAAAATTGGCACAAGGCGTTTAGGGGGATGTAGCCGTGGCCCTGGATTTTGACGATGACGGTGTTTTCCAGCAGAGGCCTTCCGTTCGGGTTGCGCACGGTCTCCAGCTGTTGAAGAAGCTCGACGCCATCCCCGATGTCACAGTTCGGCATAATAAGCATGGAGTGAGGATCGATTGCATGCAGTGTGTTGAGAATAGTGGAAACGCTGAAAGACTGGAAAAGGAGTCGCTGGACGGATACGGCGGGACCCACGTCAATGGGGGAAGGGATGTTGCAGTCTTCTAGAACCGTTGCAACTGGAGAGAGGTGGAGGCGGTGGCACGATGAGAGGATGGCAGCAATGGTGTCTGCACGTACGCGTTTAATGAAAAGTGATATTGGGTGGGTGGAGCCTTGGTCGTCGGCCAGAGCTTCACCGCCTGCTTCCAGAGGCGCCTGAAGTGGCAGGTCAACGTCGACGAGTGCGAGCTCTCGTAGGGTTGGTCTCACTTTCTCAAGGAGCTGGAGCAATTCCTCAAGCCTGAAGGCTTCAGGACAGTCTTGACAGAGGCTCCGAATTGTCAGTGTTTTCCCTTGCGGCTGCCGCAATTCAGACGTATCTTGAAGGAGACTCCGGCAGTAGGAGATGAATGTCGATCCAGAAAGGTCCAAGTGATCAATAAATGGGGTATTGGGCTGAAGCGAAGGGCTGGCAGTCCAGGGCGCTAGTGGAGCGACCTGGGTACATCTGGGCTCGTCTGTGTGTATCAACAGCCTGCCACAGTTCAGAGGGACATTGGATGAGGGAAAGAGAGCACAATAGGGAGGCAAGGATGTTGTAAACGTCGTGATGATGAATACCTCAGAGATTCGATGGAAATGATTGGAAAGTATGGGAATGAGGGCAGCAACCCTCCGCCTCTCTGTTGCCCTTCCGACGAGTTTTTGACTTTCTCCGCACATGATGTGAACGATGAAAGGCTCGTCGTGCGGAGCGCGCTGTAGGTATTTCAAAGTCATTTGCGCAGGTGAAACACCCTCATGGACGTCAAGGGAGACCAGAAAACGGGTATTATCCCATAGTTCCGGAGCGAGAGTACTAATGTCGTCCCAGTACGTGCAGACGCTCGAAACCGAGTAAGGCGCGATGGTCCGCTGAAGGATGGACTCATCATGGATGGTGTCCCATTGGTTCCGATCTAACGGCTGCTCTTCAGTCGCATGAAGATGGCGAAAGATGTGGACGAGGATCTCGGGAGGAAGCCGATGGACGGGAGGACTTGTGTTCGACATGGTGGTATTGATCAAGCTGCAATGTACTGCGAGCGCCTAACTCTGGGTTTGATTCACACGGTCACGCTGCGTCGAGGGCGCTAAAGTGGGCATCAGACGCATCAAGCTTCGCTGTTCTGTGTTCACAGCTTTCATCATTTGCCACCATGCCCGAGGCAGACCCTTCAATTCATGGAGTACCTCCTGAAGTACTTGCTCAGATATTTCGAGACCTTCATTTCGCTGAAGGCCACTCATCGGATCGACACGAGTGGAATAACACAAACGATGAGGTCATCCTCAAGAGGGCCTTCACACCCTACTCTGTGTCCAGTGTCTGCAAATACTGGGACGAAGTCAGCACCCTTGCTTCAGAGATGTGGAACCGAACACGTATCCTGCTCTCCCTAGACATCCAGGAGAGCGTTTCACCCGCGCAGATGGCTCTGAACTATCTGCAGCGCGCTCCCCATGGTGAACCTTTCGTGGTCCACATCATGTGTGCAGACGGCTCAGACGGCTCGGGAAGAGAATGTGAAAGGCGGAAGGTCATGGACCTACTGACTGTCCTTTCTATCCATCTCCCTCGAATCTCCGAGCTGTGCATGCTCACAAGATTCGAGACATCCTTACCACCATTTCGCCTGCTTTGTCCCCCACCTGTACCTTTGGCCCTGAAGACACTCACAGTGAAGACTCTCAAGGGAAAATCCCGTCAGGACGCGTCTCCTCCATCGCTTTATGGATGCCCCACTCCATACGTCACAAATCTACAGTATATGGACCTTGCAGGATCGACTTTCATCTCCTACTGTCGCACCGCCAATCGGCTGTACCATCCTTCTGAATGCCGTCCAAAGCAGACCCTCATAATTCGAAATCTTTCCTCTGCCTCCGAAGGTTTTACCCTCGATGAACTCCTGGAGTTCCTCGAACAGATTGCCTTCCAACCGACCAAACTTCTCCACTTGATAGATGTCGATTTGCATCATTCATGTCTGGCATCCGAATGCTATGAAACCGCAGCTACGCTTCAAGATGGTGTCAGGGAGATGCCCGGAACACTGGCCCTCACACGTGTGAATGCGGAAATTGTCAGTGCCCTCCTCTTGCTCTACCGCAGGAGGGCCTGTAATCCTGACAGTGTCACCATATTCATTGACAACTGCGCACTTCCTTCCCCAACTAACGTGGACCCAATAACCGTCACTAAGCTCTCTGTCCAATCTCTCAATACCTCTTCCATCATCAACATTCTGCACGCTATCGACCCCGAAGGTATCTTTATCGTTGAAGCTGAATGCGACATTGGCAATGGGGCCGAGCTTCTCCACCAGTTTGAAATAGTGCGAAGGAGCAACGGGGACCCTCTGCTGAGCAGAACGCAGGCCATATGGATACGACCTCACAGGGGCGTTGCTCTAGATCCCCTTTGCCAGTTCGTGGAGACCATGTTTGCGCGAAGTCGAGACCAATCCTTCCTCGATGAGGTACGGATCGCACCTACGGTCGCTCATTGGATGCGGATGCAGGCGGATGCCTCAGATCGATGGGTTACACAACGGATAAACAAAGCAATTGGGGCAAAATTCATGGCTTGGGATGTCAACATAATGAACTGCCGTTTGATGGTGCAGGACACACCAGCCGCTTCTATAATCTTCATAATGTTTATAAATTGGTAGCTGTTAGGTAGCAGCCAGATAAAACGAGTATAATCTTCACTTTGACCACATCCATGCATATCCAAGAACTGATCATGGAATTCTCCTGGACGGCTGTTGAAAGTATCAACGTTTCAACGCTTGGGATTTCAAATAGGACACTGCCAAATGTCGACGTCTCGAGCCTAGGAAACATTCTTCGTACTTTTTCACAAGCACTAATCTTGAGATATTGGCTTGGTTGACAATTACAAGGAATGAATTTGACTCTTTGAATTTCGAATTTCCTCAATTAAAAATGCCTGGGTGGGATGGCCGAGGTGAGTGATGATCCCAAGTTCAGTCCAGAACATTCAGAGTATTGCATTTCTAGGGCGTGGTGAAAAGACACTCAAGCTGTAGCGACAATAATGGTCTCAGTCTCCTCGAGCAAACCGTGATGACCCTCAACCTGACCAAGCATAGTTACCTTCACCGACACATCCTTCCCATCCAAGGGAGTTTGATCAACGCCACCCAATAATTCCTTCACGCCCGCGACAGTCGCTTTCAGAGCAGCCATAAACCGCTCTTTGGTATCCATCCTCCTCCCCTCCATGTTCTGCAGAATTCCGTTTGGAAGCGAGAGCGTGAGGTGGATATCAATTGAGCGAAGCTTCAGGTAGGAGCGAGGCTTCTCGCGAAGGGCGTCGAGGATGGCACAAAGAAGTTTCTGGAAACCGTGTCGGAAGCAAGGGGAGGCGCCAAAACGAGCGCTTTCGTGGAGGACGTTCTCCAACTCGATGTATTCCGTTCGATTGTCATCAAAGCCGATGTCGAGGAACTCCAGAGCCTTGAGGTCGCTGTCGGAAACATCATGCTTGATTGTCCTCGCCTGCTCATGACCGATGGTTCGCCAAATCGGAGGGACGGTGATCGCTACCTCCAACTTCTCGAGAGCTTGAGAGGCGGGAAGAGCTTTTATGACGGTCCGTCGAAGGATACGATAGGCGGGACGAGCAAGATTTTCAGGGAGAGGAACACCTTCTCTGAAAGAGACACAGAATCGTTTGAGGTTCTTGAGATATTTCAGACCGCGGCAAGGGTCCGTCTTGATCCAAGGATCGTTCGAGCCTGTGACGTGCGTTGTTACTGGCAGAAGCTTCACTGAAACGAGATTAGATATCATTTAAGCAGCCTTTCTCGTGCATATGGAGAAAACTTACTTGCATATGTATCCCAATCAAGTGATACATCGTTGAGGGAGTCGGAGCAGGCTTTGAACAGCGAGGAAAGCACGTCCGCCTTCACGACATCCTCAGAGGCAAAGACATTGAGCTTCTCCAAGCTCGCAAACACTTGCTTTCCTCCAGATTTGGTACTCCATGGTACCGGAACGCCTGGGGCCCACTCTTCGAGCTCGAGAGAGGTGATCTTGCTTTTGGTATTCTTTGAAACACTCTTGATGTATCCAAAATGAAACTGATTGCTGCGCATATGCAGGTTGGAGAAGTTCTCTCCACCGTTCTCGAGAAGGAGCGCCAAGGGAATGGCAAGGTACGCCAACCACAAAGAAATGAATGATGGTTGGCCGATGAGCAAGCTAAAGGAAGCTACAAAGTCTGAACCGCCAACTTCAGTCCACAAGAGACCGTCCTTGAAGAAAGGAGAGCTTGGGACTCGGATTTTCAGGGTGGCCAACTTTGGTAGGTTGCGCAAGATGCGAGGAACGAAAGAGGTCATACAGCGCTCCAGTATAGGATTGGAACAAGGCGATTGGTCCCGGTCGTTCGACGAGTGCGCGCCGGCGGCGGTGTCTTCTTCTTCATCCGAATCTTCCTCCCGATGCTGGTTGTCATAGTAGATCGCGAGCTTTGTGATGTGCTCGCGGATGGTGCTGTTGTCGCTCTCGAGGATCTCTGCCAGGACTTTGGCTCGTCGAGCAGGGTCTTCTGCTCTGCCATACAGAGCGATGGTTGAGAATGATAGCCTGCGAGATTCGTAAAGAAAGGCTTTGGACACAGCTGCCGTCGTAAGCAAGGGAGCAGCCAGTTCGTGCTTTGTCGCGAAAATGCAAGCTTCAACACAGTGTGGGTCGACCAAATAGGACAAGATGTGGGACAGTATCTCAGAAGAGAGTAACATTATCTCTGATGAGCGATTGCTCAAAGGATGCTTGATGTTGGGGGTAAAGATGTAAAGACGCATTTTCTCGCTCCTTAAGTAAAAAGCAAAGGACGTGACTTGGACGTGACTGGATCAATCAAACTCCGCTATGTCCCCTAAGGCCCAGCTTAGGGAGGCCGAGGGAAGGATGTAAATACGGCAAGCATTCCATTCAATTTCGCACGACAAAGCAGATTTTGAAAGATCCACTGGCAGGAATGACTTGTATGAATGTACAGTATTAGCGCCTGCATTCTGTGTGTCGAGCGCTGAGGCACCAGATGCCGTCGTGCTGATCCCACGCCCCTGTTTGTCCTATTTCGCCGTGTCTCTGATACCAACACGTCCTATCTTGAGCTGTGTTCTGCGTCGTGGAAGTCAAAGAGGCGAAAGCCTGGGAGAACTTTTTGGACTATTCGCCAAAATCATAATTCTAGGGTACAAGTCTCTCGAGGGCCTTGCAACCTGCACCGTCATAGCAGGACCCCGGAATATGGGTGAGGAGGTTAGATCATAACCCGGACAAATCGCGGCCGTAGGCCGCAAAGGTTAGATCGAAAAGCGTCCCAACCCGGACAAAAGGGAGGTCCGGAGCACCAAATGTTAGGTCAAAGACCCGGACATTTGTGGGCCAAGGTTTGGAGGTTAGATCGTAATACCCGGACATTTCTGGTCGTAAATCAAGCTCAGAGGCGCCATCAGGCGCCCAAAAAAATTGGAATCACCGAAAAATTGAAATACGCGAAAAATTGCATTTTTATGGTGTTTTTTTTTGAGCTTAGATCGGCCGACCCGGACAAATTTGGGGAACTTGCGATGGTTGGATCAGAAACCCGGACAAAATCGCCCAAATCACTGAAATTGCGACCCGGACAAATCCCCCTCGGCCAAATCTAACCTCCTCACCCATATTCCGGGGTCCTGTCATAGCCTAGCGCTGAATCACGGTCATAATAAGACTCCCAGCTGCTCAGTTATATATAGAGCCTTGCACGTTGCACGTGGATCGATCTGGCTCTGATAGCTACCACTATCACCTTCGCTGCGACGGGATTTATCTTCCATTCGGGCCTCGTTTTCTTTCCCCCCTGAGGCCCGCCGTCCTGGCAAGCCGCAAATCCTCGAAATGGTGAGTGTGATTCCAGCCTAGCCCAAGCGTTAGACTGACTCAGCACACAGGATAGCGCCGAGGTCCTACAGATGCCCGTCGATGGCTCTCTAGGTAAGCTGCTGCATGGTCATACGGTATACCGACACTGATTATTCCGAAGTTGGACTCTCTCCCTCGGGCGCTGTTGCTATAAGCCAGCAAGCGCACGGCGTGACGGCGCATGACGGGGACGTTGTTCTTGTGGGAGGAAACGCCAACATTCAGAAACACTACCACGTCTATCATAATGAACCCAAGATCAGCATCGTAGCTGCTTTCCGACTTGTTCGCAACTTTCGCAAGATACACTTGGACGTCCTGTCGAAGGCGACGCCAGGGACAGGAATTTGGTTGCTCAGAACCGACAAATTCCTCCTCTGGCTGGACATCAACGGTAATCTGAAGATCTTGTTGGGGACCGGAATCCGTGAGTTCTTTCCTGCTTTTAGAGTTCTTCCAGCTCACCTCTCACTCCAGCGGGCGCGGGCAAGACCGTCATGGCGTAAGTATTGGCAGCCGTCAGCGAGACGTAACTCACCCAGTGGTTTAGATCCCTTGTTATCAATGAGGTTGAAAACCTCGCTGCCACTGCGGGTGGCAGCATCTGCGTCTGCTACATCTACTTCCGCTACAGCGACGCCTCCGATCTGACTGTCCGAAACGTCTTGGAAATCCTCGTGAAGCAGACGGTCGAGCGCCATCCCGAATGTGCACAGCTTGCAGAGGAGACTTATGCCCGACACCTCTATGAGGACACCCAGCCGACAGAAGCAGAGCTTCTGCAACTCCTTCATCGCTTTGCACAGGGGAGATTGGCAACATTCTACATCCTCGATGCACTGGACGAGGCGCCAGATCAGGTGCAGCTCGAGCTCATTAAGAAGCTCGCGTCGTTGGGCGTCCGGCTTTTCATCACCTCACGTCCGCTGAAGGGCGTTGAGAATTGTGTTCCTGGCGTCCACAGCCTCCCTATCATCGCCCAAGGCCACGACCTAGAGCTTCACATCAACGACGAGATCGAGAAAAGCTTGGACCTTCAAAATCTACTCAAGAAGGCGGGGCCGTCTCTCAGGGGAGAGATTGTCACTTCCATCAAGGAGAAATGTCGTGGAATGTAAGCATTGATTTACCCTTTGGTTTATCATCATTCTGATCGTTGTCTAGGTTCCTGCATGCCTCGCTTCAGCTGGCCGCGCTGGGCGAGTGCCTTAGCCCCGGGGAAGTGAGACGTACCCTCGATGCCTTTCCCTCCAGCATAGAGGACGTCTATCTCCAAACATGGAGCAGGATCGTAACGCGAAACCCAACCCGCGTCTTACTTGCCAAAACGGTCTTGCTTTGGGTTATCAATGCGGCGAGACCAATGACGATGGAGGAACTGGAACGTGCCGTCGCAACCTCTCCCAAGACCTACAAATATGAGCCTGACGAAGTTATGCCCGGTATGACCCTCGTGACTCTTTGCCGTGGCCTCGTGACCTTTGAGGAGGAGAGTAGCGTGGTTCGCCTTGTTCGTAAGTCTGATAAAAAGTCTTTTCTTCGTTCATATAGCTAATGACGACCCAGACTATACGGCGAAAGGAACCCTGGAAAGATTCGTTCAGGACTCGTTCCCCCACCCACATTCCCACCTTGCCAGGGTTTGCGTGACCCACCTCGCAGACTCTGGTTTCCAGGATACGGCGATAACGTCCGAGAGCGAATTCATTGCAATCCGCCAGGCGGACCCTCTACTCGCCTATGCATCCGACGCCTGGGCTTTCCACGCTCGAGAATCCTTAGGTGATGGAGACGCCCGCCAACGAATCGCCAACTTTATCAGTGAAGTTTGCGCCTTTCCTACTTTCACCAATCCTAATCTCCTCGAGGACTTCGACATTCTCAGTCCACTCCATATCCTCGCCCTTTACGATCTACCTATGACCTTGCTGCCTAGCAACAAGATTAGCGACCCAAACGTCACGACAGGGATTGACCAAGAAACCCCTTTGACGCTCGCCTCCTGGCATGGCCACACAAGACCTGTCGTGTTCCTCGTAGCCCATCCTAAAATCCTGGTCAACCTGGTCACCAACAAAGGGTGGACGGCACTCACGCTGGCTGCTAACGGTAGCCGCGAAGGCATAGTCAAAGTGCTCCTCGCGCATTCCGAGATCCAGGTCAATCTAGCCAGCAGCAAAGGCTGGTCAGCACTCATGCTGGCTGCTAGTGATGGTCACGAAGGCGTCGTCAACCTGCTCCTTGCACGTCCTGAAATCCAGGTCAACCTAGTCAACTACAAAGGGTCGTCAGCACTTATGCTAGCTGCCGCACATGGCCATCAAGGCACCGTTCAACAGCTCCTTGCACATCCCGAGATCCAGGTCAACTTGGTTCACGGCGAAGGGTGGTCAGCACTCATACTGGCTGCTAGCAAAGGATACGAAGGCATCGTTAGACTGCTTCTTGACGTACCTCACATCAACACATCGTTCAAGACCAAAAGGTCTGGGCATACCGCGATGTCTTCTGCGCTGGAGGGGGGACATGGTCACATTGTGCGCCTGCTTGAAGAATTTGAATCGCGACCGACAAGGACCGACTCTGCCGTCTTGAGTGGTGTCGACGTGGACCAGTTATCACTGGAGAAAGCCATCGACGAGAACGTGAGGGGTGTGGCATTTGATTTGGAGGAGTCGGAGACGTACCACGATGCAGAGGAGTATTTCGAGGGGACTGAGCCCGTTCAGCCCATGTAGCGACCTATTGCCGTATCAATCCACGATGTCTCAATTTTGCGACTATACTTATTTGGCTTTTATGTTTATTTGAGACTCAAACGTAGTACGCGACACAGAGCTCCAGTTACCCTTCTAGCCGTACAACGGGATCGAGTATGTTTAGAGTACCACTGGCAGTATGTCCGCCTGCGATGGGCGTTGGCAGAATTATAGATTGCGAACGACGTGCTCGCGACTGGTGTGGGTATCGTTGTCGAAAGTTCTGCAAGGACTTTGGCACGTCCAGGGAGTGCCCTGCCGTAGATTGCAAGCGTTGAGAAGGAAAGCCTTCGAGATTCATACAAAAAGCTTTGGAAACCTTCACCGTCACGAACAGGCTTACGTGTACAACTAGTTGGTGCTTCGACGTCAAGAAAGACAAGATGTGGGCCAAAATGTCGGGTAGATACGGCGCACTATTGTTTATGACTGGAGATTAACTGCGTTGCTCCGGGAGTAGAAAAAGAGGGAGGATGGCGGAAACCTGTAAGCATGACCGTGAGACTCTCGCAGATAGACGCCCACCGCGCCACAGCCCCCATCGATCAACAGTACCATCATGCCAGACGCAAGCCCTCCAATTCACCGATTGCCTCCTGAAATACTGGTTCACATTTTCCGACAACTTCATTTGACTGAGGGTCAATTACCAAATTGGTATGAACGGGACATTGAGGCAAACAAGCAGGCTACCCTCAAGAGGGCCCGTATACCCTATTCTGTATCAAGTGTCTGCAAGTACTGGGACGAAGTCAGCACTCTCGCTCCAGAAATTTGGTATCATACCCGTATCCTGGTCTCCCTAGGATCTGTTTGTCCAGCGCAGATGGCTCGGAAATGTTTGGAGAGAGCACCCCACAACGATCCATTCACTGTCCACGTCGTGGGTGAAAAAAGCCCAGAAGTCGGAAAGGCCTATGAAAGGCAGAGGGTCATTTCTCTGCTTCCCCTTGTATCGAGATATATCCATCGGATATCTGAACTATCCGTATTAACAACATTCACGACATCCTTGCCACCATTCTCTTTGTTATGCCCCTCACCCTCCTCGACCCTCATAAAGCTTCAAGTGGGCACATACAAGTGCAACGCTTCCCAGGATTCCCCTCTTCCAATATGGCCCACTGTACCCTCCACTCAACACGTCCCAGAGGCACAAGACTTGGACCTTTCAGGTCATACTTTCATCTCCTACTGCCGCATCGTCAATCACCTGGGCCATTCTATCAATCTACCCTCTCCGCAAACCCTCAAGATTCAAAACCTATCTTCAGCCACCTCTGAAGCTTTTAGTCTCGAAGAGCTCCTCGAGTTCCTCGAACGACTTGCCCCAATGCCAAACATACTTCACTTGATAGACGTCGATTTGCGTCTGGTTTCCAAAGCCAGTGAAGCCCTAGCTACGTATCAGGATGGTATCTACATCCAAACCAGATGGACAAATCTTACACGCGTGAACGCGGAGACTGTCAGTGCCTTTCTCTCGCTCTGCCGCAGGGGAGTCTATCCCCTTCAAGACCTCTTCGTCGACGACTGCTCACTTCCTTCACCTATTGGCATGCCTCCGATAACCGTCCCCTGTCTCCACCTCCAATCTCTCGATACCTCCTCCATCATCAACCTTTTGCACGTCGTCGACCCCAAGAGTCAGTTGATCATTGCCCCCAGGCCTGGGCATGACACCAGCGATGGCGTGGAGCTTTTCCCTCAGCTTGACAGAGCGCGAAGGAGCAACGGGGATTTTTTGCTGAACAAAACAGATGCCATCGCCATAGAATCTCATGGATACATCCCTCTGGACAGCATCTGCCAATTTGTAGAAAACAAGTATGCGGGCCATAGGGACAGCGGCCACGGCATTGCGGCGCCGTCCTGCCTCCAGAGGTTGGGCATCGTGCCTTCACTGGCCGACTGGGAGCGGATGAAGGCGAATGCCTCGGATAAATGGACCACCCAGCGTGTAAACAACGCCGTTGAAAGTAGGAACAGTTGGGATATTAGAGTTGAGAACTGTTCGGTGTTGGTGCACCAGTCGCAGTTCCCCTCTGAGCCGGTCGATGTCCAGTTTATCAAGTCCAGTATTTTGAGAGCATCTTGAGATAATAGTTGTTGGATAGCAATGGCATAGAATGAATCTGACTCGTTCCTCAAGCTTTCCCAAATACTTTCTGTATATCATTTTCTGTGGGGTGGTGAGATGAGGGGCGATTCCTATTTCAGTCCGACACCTTCCCCTATGTCTTTTAATAATTTCCTATCTCACAAAGATGAACCAGAGCCATAAGCTATACAGCGCAAGTTCCGCCTGCGCCACAGTACATTCAGAATTCAAAGTCTACATCGAGCCTCGTATACTGCTGCAGCCTCTCTTGCCTCTCCGAATCAAGCTCCTCGATCGTCGTCCCAAGTAACCTCAGATCAACAAACGGACGGATGGTCTCCCAGTATTTAGGCTCAAACCCTGGTTCCTCCGTCAGGTGAAGTGGGAATGCATCCTTCCATGCCACCTCCCGTCGTTGGATCACCATCTCCTTCAGTGCCCGATACGAAAATCCTTGACATTTATCGATTGTTAGCTCGTAAGTGCCCCACATCCCTTCGTATGGTCGCTGGTCGTCACGAACAGGATTTGCCAAGAAATCTAAAGCCTCATCTGTCAGCCCTTCGCACTTCTCTACCCAGAGATGGTAGCAAGAGGTATTCCGAAAGAAGGCGAGAATAGCTTTGGGATCGTTGATATTGCGGAGAACCGCCGTCTGACCAAAACAGAAGAACAGCTCAACGCATTCGTCCAAGGCGCAGTCGTTGAATACCTGTATCGGCATCTCATCCATACAATACTTGTGGAAGCGTCGGTAAAACACCCGGGAGAAGGCGTCGATGACGGGTGCACCGACATTCGTGAACTGGATCTCCTCAAGGAGGGACAGTAGACCGAACTCGAAGTTCAGATCCAAGGGGTTGAGCTGCAGCTTCTCCTCCCACTCTTCGTCGTCTTCATCCTCTTCCACATCCTTCTCCAGGTTAATATTGACCAGGTTAAGAGTCTTGATCCTGTCGCTGGAGCGCAGGATCTTGCCCACAATCTCAACAAGCCTCGAGATTGGCAAGACATCTGCGTGGTAACCCCCAGTTTGAGTTAGGTTGGAGATGGTAATGTTTGAGAGTTGAGTGACGCCCGTCTGCCATTCCGACTGGTAGCAGTCAGAGAACTGCAGGAAGGCGTATCCACCAAGCTCCAACGTCTCGAGAGATGTGAATGCCGGAATCGCCAGCCCGAGCATTGGTGCCTCTGTTGGAATAGAGATTGGGAATGCTGGGCTCCCGTCGCGGCAGAGTGTCAAGCCCTGGATATGCCGCAGTCTACCAGCCAGCCATTGATCGAGGATCGCGCTAATGAGAGAGTTGTGACAGTGGACCACTCGTAGGTGCTGTGTCCTATGAATGTGATCCAGCAAGGTCTCGAGTAAAATTTCCGTGGTTGTTGTGTCTAGGGTGTTGTTGCCTTCGTCGTATGCAGAAATAGTGATAGATGAGATAGCCTTGTCTGCACGTTCCAAAGCCCTCTTAAAGTCGTCGACCGGATTCCCTATGTTATCAAAGAAAACCGAAACCTGCGACGTAAGGCGTGACATGTCGGTGGTTTACCTGGCGGGAGACAGGAACCTAGCCCGAGCCAGATATGACTATCACCTTCAGGATGCAGATGGGCAGAGTGAACTCTTGGAAGCTTGCACGAAACTGTTGTCGCTTCTTATACTCTTAAGAGTCCTTTGCGACTCTTCGGACAAGAATGGCAGCGCCCTGTGGCGACCTCCTACCTGAACAAAGACACTGTGAGGAAATCACAGCCTCCTTTGAGATAAAGGAGCAGACAGAATCCCGTCGATACGCCTTATCTGGGACGCTCAGCCCCTTTTGAAACATCACCATCTGAGCCTTCCTCAATTGTTTGCATTGCTATAAGTACACCAGGGGGGCTCCGAACGAAGATAAAGTAGTCTAGTAGCGACGCTTTCTCTGGCGACCCTTGGGCGGGTTCTCTGCCCCCTGAGAAATGAAGTGGCATCAGCAAAGGGGACAAAAGCAATAGTGGCGTACGCACCTTCTTTGACACGGCCTGAGATGCAGGCATCTTCTCTACCTCGTTCTTTGTTGATTCCTTCATCTTCTGCCAAAAAGGTATGAGCATGAGGCCCATTTGATATTCAGGAAAACAAAGGCGTACCGTACGCTTCTTGGTCGTTCGTGTTTCCCCGTAGGCAGGAGACGACGGCCGATTACGCTTTTTGCTCTCTGGAGAGGACTCGCTGATAGCAGACAGATCGGTCAAGACGTCATCGTCATCCGACGGCCGAGCGAGTCTTGTCAGGGACGGTTGAGGCTCTTCCACCAGCTTCGCGGCAGGCTTCTTGGATGGAGGAGCTGTTGCTTTGGCCGAGGTCCTGGTCTAGTGTGGCATAAGTCGGAGGCTCCTTGATGGCCGTTCCAAACTCACCGTAGCTGGAGCGCCCGCCGGGCTGCTGCTTGATGCTGCCAACGACTGAATGTTGACCAGTCTACCCGCCTCTTCATTGGCACCGGGAAGTAGCTCAGCGATATGCTTTTGCAACGCTTTAATGCGCTGCTGACAAGTAGCGAGTTGATTACCCCTCTAAGCCAGAGTCAGCGACGGGTACGGCAAGGGTCTGCGAAGATACTCACGCTTCGAATCTCGTTCTCCTTTTCAATTAGGAGCTGCTCATTCGAGGACTCAGTCAGACCAACAACGTAGTTCACGAGTTCCTTCTCGGCGTCGCCCTACAAAGGCGTGAGACAAGGTAAAGGGGCCAGTTCACGATGACCTACCAGGTCTCCGCGCCCATATCGTTCCATCAAGCTGGTTGCACGATGGTGGAGTGCGGCATTCTCTGCTCTGAGTGTCTCTAGCTGAGCGCGAAGGTGCTCATCCTCGGCCCCGGAGGAGCCAGCAATCGCAGCTTCCTTGAGGCGGAGATCGGATTCAAGCTGCTCAACCTTGGATGCAAGGAGCATTGCTTTTCCTCGCAGGCTGGTCGCCTTCTCGCATTCCGCCTCAGCCTCCTTCTGGGCGGCTGCAAAGGATGCTTCTGCGGCGATGGCCCGGCGCTCTTGAGCCCCTTGAAGCTTCTCGTGCAGCTCAATATCCTTGGTGTGTCTCTCCAGTGCAGAGGCAAGCGCAGCCTCACCCCTCTGCCTCTCACTGGCTGTCTCGCTCTGCGCGCGCTCAAGATCTCGTTGGCATTTCTCCAGCGACGACTTGATCACATTGAGCTGTATCTGGCGAGGAACCATAAATCTCCACGTTGAGGACGACATAAAGAAGGCACGTACCGACTTCTCATGCGCAGCAGTAATGGCAGTCTCAGCTCGTTGTTTCTCCTTGGCCTTCTCAGAACGCAGCAATTGTACATCGTTCTCCAGTTTGACAACTGATGACTTGACGAGGTTCTAAGCGTACGCTAGCTCAGTACAATGCCAGAGGAGGCATGCGGGCGTCACGTACCAGCTGGTCAGAGGCTGCAGTCAAGCTCGCCTCACTCTTCTGCTTCTCGACAGCTTTCTCCTTCTCCAGTCGCGCAACGTCCTTCTCCAGAGTGCATAGGGACTTTTCGAGAGCTTGACAACGTTCCTTCGCCCACGGTTCAGCAGCTACGTCAATGCAGGAGTGAGGGACGGTACCTTTGACTCGCCTAGGAGACGTGTCTCTTGGGTAAGCTTCGTTCTGAAGTCCGAAATGATCACCTTGTCGACAGTTAGAGATCGCCTCGAACAGTCCTTGAACCACTCACATCTTTCGAATGTAGCTCTTGGCGATTCCTAGGACGTAACATCAGGAATAGAGTCACATCGGAAAGGCGAGGACGTACCGTTCGGCCTCCTGCACAAGAGCGTCGTTGGTCAAAGAAGTAAAGCAAGGGAGACTCGAGCTGACCTCATGAGCCCGTTGCTTCCTGGTATATAGCGTCAGAACGTGGTCAAATTTGCGGACGAATAAGTGCGTACCAAGTATTCTCCTTGGCTGCCAAAGCCTCCCGGCAGACGTCGACCTGCGCTTTCCTGATTATAGGTCAGTGGGAATTCTTCGTCCACCACATCGGGACCATACCACTCATCGCACTTCCTCTCGCTCTCCTTGAGCGTAGCTTCTAGGGCCTGCAACTCAAGGCGCTGATCGCTGCACTTGGTATGCGACGCAGACAGAGCGTCCTGGAGCCTAGGAACTGCTCGTGAGTAAGAGACATAATGTACGGACCCATATCCTTACCTTCGTCGTTCGAGCCCTTCCGCCTCCTCGACCTTACCAAACCGCTCTCCGAGCTCTTGCATACGGCAATCGAGCTCAGGGTTGCTGCAGGTAGGCATGAGCGATCTGGAAGAGACTAAACCGCAACTAGCACTTACAGACTATGAGCTTGGACTAATTCTTGCTCCTTCTCGATGATTGTCTTCTTCGCCTCTGCCAAACTAAGAGCAGTCATTCAGTATGAGTTCATTACACGGGGTGGAGGTCTTACAGAGCTCGAAGATCCGCCTTGGATTCGTGAAGGTTCTTCAGCTCCATCCGGAGGCTGCAGATGTCCTTTTCGCGAGCGTTGACAACGTCTTGCATCTCGAGCAGCTTGGGTATCTGTCTGCACGAGAGGTACTGTGAGTGATATGATGAGAAATGGAAAGGATCAGAGCGTACTCTTCTTTAGCCAGCCGAAGTGCTCTCAGCGCTACGTCTTGCTGATCGATGATGCCAGTTAAGCGAATGATCCTAGGAGGGGGTGAGTCATGGAGCATAGGAAGAAAGACCATACATACTCTTTCCTCGCAATCGCCAGCTCTTCCTCGGTTTTGGCGGCAACAGCCAGTGCGTCAATCGCCTCGCGCTCTCTGGTAACGAGACGTTCGAGAACATCTTGATACTTCTTGTCTGCATGTCGTCATGTCAGTGGTCGTCGAAAACGAAGTGAAGGGAATCTTACCTAGTACGAAGACGGCTCCAAAGTTCTCGTTCGTTTCCTCTAACCACTGTTCCAGCTTGGAGATCGTCTCGGCTTTCTCGGCCTCCAGCTCCTTCACTCTGTCCTTGCTTTCCACAAGAAGGGTGGCCGAGTGATGAAGTTGATCCCTAAGGATGTCAGAGACTCGCCGGGCTGTCATTAGGTCAGAATCAAGGCTCAAAGGACGATCATTCGAAACGCACATGAATGAAGTTCCGCCTGCAGCTCTGTCACGGTGTCGCGAGCCTCACGAGCGTTTGAAACCCATACCGAGGACGATAGGGACTCGACGGCTGGGTGTAGGTTCAGTGTATCATCTTACGAATGAAACTAGAGCTACGGACCAGTTATCGCCTCTTTAGCGCTCGTACGCACTAGGCGGACCTCCTGAAGAGCTTCGGCCTGGCGAGTTCTGATACCGTCAAGAGTCTGTTTGTTTCCCTCCAGGGCCTTGAACAGCTCGTCGTTGCTAAGAATCCATCAGTCAGGGATAGTGAGCTATATTTCGACAGACTCACCGCTGGCGGACAACATCCAGAACCTTGCGAGCCTTCTCCACTTTGGCGTTGGCGGCAGCTTCACGGTCGCTGCATTGCTGCTTCTCCAAGCTAAGGCTTTCCATGTCGCTGGACAAGCTGGCAATTCGCTCGTTCAAGGCGACGATAGACCCTTCGGCCACGGCCAGCTTGGACGCCATCTCTTCCGCATGAGCATTGGAGGCAGCGAGTTCTGATCGAGTCTCTTCGTGGTCCCGTTGGGTGGATTCGAGCTGCGAGGAAGCATAGGACAGCTGGGACTGCAGGCGCTGAAGCTCCTGCAGCTGTTGGCTTTGAGTTCGTGCAAACTGGTCGTTCTGACTCCTCAGAGAGGCGTTGTCCTTTCTGAGATTGGCGAGGTCTCTGGCAGCCTACAACAGCTTAGCGCATATGGGCGATCAGAAGAATGCCAACTCACGTATTGTAGGTAGTCCTCCCCGTGCTCAGCGGCCTGGCCATCACGATCATGATCTGAAGGCCTTTCTGGAGCACGAGATAGAGACAGAAGGTTCGTCTTATGAAGCCTGAATTGTCTCTCAGACGGTGAACTATCGTTTCTGAAGCTTTCGTTCGCCGTCCCTATCAAGGGCGACGCTGCGACATCTTGGTCCTCGCCTATACTCGTCATTGAGCGAACGAGAAACTCGCCTTTATGTAAAACGCTCACAAAGCTGTTCAGGACTCGCGCTGAGCCCGTATTTGTTATTCTGAGGTTGGTTGTGACTTGTGGTCGAGCTCAACGGGCCTCCCAAACGCACTGGACCAGTCCTGAGGAATGGCGTCTTCACAGGTGTTGCTGGGTTTACCGACGAAGAAAATCGAAAGGGCTTCGACTTTGAATTCTCATCCGTTTTCTGAAATCGGAAGGGCTTCAGCAGCCCCGTCGTCGTTCGAAGCGTTCCCGGGGTGCTGGTTTGGGCTGAACCTCCCGATGAGAACGCTGCCAGTCGAATTCTGGGCCTCTCGCCAGTCGAGGATTTCTGAACAGTGTAGGGCTGCGGCGGAGAGTCGCTGAGACCTTCCATCGAGGTCGACGTCGCGGTGAGAGATGGAAATGGGCTCAAGGGTTAGAGGTCCTGAGCGTCTATCCTAGTGAGATTGAAGCGGAGATGGAATTAGCGCGACGCGTTCGATCCGTGATCATCGGAAAATCTGTGCCTATGCCTTGAGTCGGCCAGAGTCTGCCTGTTGCCCTGGGCCTTGAAATACGGCTTGTTCATATTATGGAGGCCTGGACAATGATGTGAGTAGTGTACGCCAATGGATGAATAAGGTACTGTATTCTTACCAGCGTAGCTTCATTATGGTGCACTTGTACGAAGGGGTCCTGGCTTGCCACTGTCGCGAATGAATCAAAGGGGCAAGAAGCTGGCGAACAGTGTGACCGAGTACACCGGCGAACATTCAAGCTATTGTTGTGAGCGTCAATTGGAATCTAGTTTGAGCAGTCGGGATGCAATGCCCATGCCCGTTGAAAGTCAAGTGGTCTGCGGCTTCGCCATGATATTTGGTGCAGCACACCTCCCGTTGAAGGCCCCTTCAGAAGAAGTTCCATGTCGGATCTCTAGCAAGTGTGAGCAGTGATTGCTATGTCCCGTGGCCAGTCAGGTCAGGGGACTTGAGCAGACTGAGAGCGACCCCAGTGACGTAGTGACTCCAGACCGAGAGACAGGCAGGCAGAATAACATATTGGAGTCTATAAGGCTTCCATTTCCCTGCGAGCTCCTGCGTTCACGAGTCGAGAAGAAGCATATTTTTCGAAGCAAAAGATAATCGGAGAGGACAAGCCGCGCCTGTTGCACGTCCGTCGGAAAAGACAGCGCTGACATATGTTTGCGACATAGGGGTTCCTTCCGTATTCCGCCATGTCGCGGTCTCGCCACACCGTCTAGTCCCCTCATGGCCCTCATCCGCGAGTCTTTGTCGGGACGTTTCAACAATTCACCCACAATTAGCCTTTCAGAATCCCACCTAAACCGCACTTCCAAGGCCTCTGATCTCCGCACAAGGCCTGGAAGGCACTGCATCCCATGAAGGAGCTGGCCATGCCAGATTGTGCCAGAGAAGGGCCAGAAGGAGGACTTCAACAACGTGACACGAGCTCGCGGGGCTAG
Source organism: Coprinopsis sp. MPI-PUGE-AT-0042 (assembly GCA_020736565.1). Classification (NCBI taxonomy): domain Eukaryota; kingdom Fungi; phylum Basidiomycota; class Agaricomycetes; order Agaricales; family Psathyrellaceae; genus Coprinopsis; species Coprinopsis sp. MPI-PUGE-AT-0042. Next base: position 244,752 of record JAHBOF010000138.1, read on the forward strand.
GACTAATCTTAGGTTGTCTTGGGCCGTCCAGATGCAGAGCCGAGGGCTTCCATTGCTACAACCGAAGCTGGGTCATGCAGCTGTATAAAAGCAAGTGGCTCCTTCATTCCTCTCCACACACACCTAACCAACCATTTAGTTTCCTGACAACCGCTCTACACCGGGAAGGGAACTCGGTGTTCACCCATCCCCCCTGACATTCTTTAGTCTCCTACTCATCTAGATTCAACACACCTAGAATGCTTCCCCTCCTCTTTGCCCTCTCAGCCTTTACGGCTGTCCCTGCACTCGCTACGGTAGAAAGGGATTTCTACGACGTCCATACCCATGCAAGATACGCCCTCACCGCTCGAGAATATATCACCCCGGAGACGCGACTCGATTCGTACGACTATATCATTGCCGGGGGAGGTCTCGCAGGGCTTGTCCTCGCATCGAAACTCTCTGCAGATGGAACCACAACGGTCCTTGTACTGGAGGCAGGTGGAACTGGAGATGAGCAGAGAGATATAATTGGTACGCGCTAGCTTCTATGATCCCAAAGTTTTGATTCCTAACAATCTTCGTTACAGACCGCCCCGGGTTGACCTATTGGAAATCGATTCTTGGCGGAGAATTCGACTATGGCTACGCTACGATTCCTCAGTCGAGTGCTGGGGAACGAAACATGAGGTGGCCTCGAGGAAAGGTACGATCTTTTTCCGCTCGTCCATGACCGTGCCCGCTAACCACCCTTATAGCTCCTTGGAGGTTCCTCAGCAGTCAATGGCATGTACATGGTCCGGCCCAATGAAAAAGAGATCAACGCCATTCATGATCTTATTGTCACCGATGACAACAAGCACTACGCCGACGCATGGAAGTGGGATTCGCTACTGGAAGCAATGAAGGGCAGCGAAACGTTCACTCCGCCCATCCCAGAATCCCTCGATGTAGCTCACATGCGGTACAAAGCGGAGAGTCATGGCACGACGGGCGCTGTGCATTGCACCTTCCCCGGATAGTGAGGACATTCCCTTCTCGCATCAATTACAGTGTGCTAACTGAATTCACAGTATGCTACCTCTATCATCTCTCTGGCTCCCTACTCTCGAAGCTGGCGGCGTCTCCATCTCTGACGATGCCTACTCTGGTAACAATGTTGGAGGATTCTTCACTCTGACGGCAGAGAACCCCAGCAACTGGACTCGATCATATTCCAAATCTGCCTACATCGACCCTCTGCCTCCCCGTTCCAACCTCCATATCCTCACCAACTCAATGGTCACCCGTGTTCTCTTTGCTGACAACATTCAAGAAGGAGACCTTTCCGCCAGCGGTGTCGAGTTTGCTCGCGATGCCTCTAATACTCCCAAAAGTGTCTTCGCCAACAAGGAAGTTATTCTCTCTGGTGGAGCTGTTGGAAGTCCACACATGTTGCTTGTTAGCGGCGTTGGTCCAAGAGATGTGCTTGACAGCCTCAACATCCCCGTTCGTGTCGATCTGCCTGGAGTTGGTTCTCATGTGCAGGACCACTTGGTACGCTTTCCATTTCAACTGTCCCCTCCTTCACCATCTAATTATCCGGCAGGCTGTCAGGGTCCAGTGGAACACCGGAGAGGAGACCCAAGGCGACATTTTCCGCTCCGAGTCTGACTTCTCCAAGTCTACAGAGTTCCTCTCCTTCGTCAACTCTGGTACCGCCTATGTCAACGGCTCCTTCCTTTTCGACGGCCAGGAGTCTTACCAGAACTTCCTCAACGGTCTCAAGGACACCGACACTACCAACCTGGTACCCACAGAGTCAACAGTCGCTGAAGGTTACAAAGCCATTCAAAGCACCCTGCTTGAGAAGATATACCCCGAAGTCGGCTTGGTGGAGTTGCTGTACAGCTTAAACTCGCCCAGTGCTATGATCATCCAAGCTGCCATCCAACAGCCACTTAGCCAGGGCCGCATCTCGATTAACTCAACCTCTATCTTCGACCCTCCTGTCTTGGATCCCAAATACTTCTCTCACCCCGCCGGTACGCTTCTTGACTTCTCCCTACATCTTCAGTCTCTCATTTCTACGCATAGACGTCGTCATCCTGCGTCAAGGTCTCAAGCATGCTAGGCGCCTTGGTTCTCTCCCACCGTTGGCCGACATCTTACTCGAGGAGACGATGCCAGGTCCTGACGTTCAGTCCGACGAGCAGATCGAGGCTTGGATCAGGGAGAATGCCAACACAGAATACCATCCTGGCTGCAGCTGTGTGATGATGCCCCGCGAAAAGGGTGGTGTCCTCGACGCCTCGCTCAAGGTTCATGGCACTTTGAACCTCCGTGTCATCGACAGTTCCGTTTTCCCTTTGTCGATGTCTGCCCATGTAAGTCTTCTTGCTTTAAATGTGTATCGACTCACGCTCACCGGCTATCTAGTTGATGGCGCCGACCTACGGTCTTGCAGAAAAGGCTGCCGAGCTCATTCTCAACCCTCCCTCTCCCGGTTCTTCCAACTCCCCAAACACAAACACAAACACAAACAGCACCGGCTCGCAGACTGGAGATAATGAACCCGGCTCTGCGACAGCACCGCTTGGCTCCACCAGTCTGCTCCTTGCCATCGGCGCATCATTGGCGGCGATCGTCTCCAACTGCCTATAACTACTCTTTTCCCTGCATCTAGCATTCACTCCCTCTTGATTTATTCTTCGCGCTCGAACATTTGGACATTAGACGAACTTTGCGATCGTCACTCACTTGACAGCCTCTTCAACTCGTTCCACCACATAATACCCTATGTCTGCGAACACTTTCATGTTGTTAAATTCCCCGTCGCTATCTCTCCGCTTATGATGCAAAAGGACATCGGGTCTGTCTCACGCTGCAGCCACCATTCTGTATTTTTACATGGTATAATTCGGCCAAAGGCCATCTCTTGTTGTCACTACCTATAATAACTCTGCCTGTGACCAGTAACTTGCTACTCTAACCTCCGCTCCCTTGCAAAGAGGGTCCCTTTCCATTGTCCGTCCCAACCTGTTCAGCAACAACACTGGAAGTATCAAGTATCAAGTAACAAAACCCAATCCAAACCACTCAGTATCTCTCTACACTCGACACCCGGCCAAAGGATTCCCTGCATTCCTGGGGCCAGCGTTCCCTGTGGGACGCTTGGAGGGTCTCCAGGTGACGGTACCTGCACTGATCAACGACGAGGATAGGAGTGAGGAAGAAGCCACCGACCTATTCCTTGCTCACCTGCGAGATGAGTGACTACCTCGAGCCTGGTCCACTATACGGAAACTCGAAATCACACTTGCTACTGCGTACATGCTCACGTCCCTTGTCATGATCCCACCGTTGGAGGAAGTCACCCTGGACTGCGACCTTTTCCGTAGCTTCACGTCCTCTCAAGAAGCCGACGATTTCTTCAAGTCACTCATGGAATGAGTTGCATGCAAAGAACTTGAAGGAACACCGTTGAAGAAACTCCATCTCTCGGTAGCCCCTCCTATGCACCCCGGGTCCCCTTAGACCCTCAATATCCTTCATTATCTCACAACGACAGACTCGAAGTTGGAACCCGTCGGACTTCATTCTTTTCGGGTCGCCATACGCACTATTTGGCCCGGAGCCAAACCCGCATATGTTCACCTTTCCACCTGGGCCCCCACATCGTCAGGAAAACTGAAGACTCTTCGATACCTCAAGGTTGATGACCTCAGAGGACCGACCGAGCTACCAGAAGGCCTATGCCAGATAATTGCTCATTATCTCTCTCAGATGTATCCCAATTTAGAGCGCTTTGGGATAGGCCAGCTGCTCAGGGACGAGATCCTGGAGACATCTTGACAATCTGAGGAGAAGATATCACAAATTCGGGGAATGTCCCATCAAACATAGTGGGCAAATAGACAAATGTTTAGTTCAAGGCGATTGCGATTGCGCTGATTTGAAGACAACATAATGGGCCACATCATTATATTCGCGAGAAGTAGTGTAAAGATGCGAAAGACAAAGATCTCCTTTCATAGTCAACCGAACAACCTCGTCTTCCTGCTAAAGAGTCCCACAAGGGCATAGTAAGCAAGTGAATAGGGACAAAATCAAGAGTAACGAATCAGGTCAAGGCTGAGACTGAGGTGTCCTGTCCATGCCGAAAATTCCACAATCTCGCATGAACGCAATCCACCCCGCATCCAGCCTTGATTCACCTGATAACCCTAGTTCAACAGCACCTGGTGTAAGCCGAGACGAACCTGGATTCATATTGGCACCCCCAAAGGGGTCTCTCCCACCATACGCGGCACCTCTTGCCCCGGGGCCTTGCGACATTCCTCTCATGCTACCCAAGGTCGGATGCCCACCGTTCCTGGCTATGCTGTTCAGGAAGGCTGCTGTGGCGGCAACATCAGGACGGGACCCTGGACTAGAGCCGTTGGGGGGATGGTTCATGAGATAGGGTGTCGGAGTGCGAGCTCCAGGTCCACCCATATCATGATCAGAATTCCCGAGCAGGGCCGCGTTTTCTTGAATGTCGTATTGACTCGACTGAGGGTAATTTCCAGTCGCTGTGTCGCTTCCATATTGCACAGAAGTGGTGGAACGAGAGGGGTTGCCCATGGGGAAGTCCAGGTCGAGATCTTGGAAGAACGAAGGACCTGGTAGAGACGCGAGCGCAGAGCCTGTGGGATGATTGCTTGACGACGACGCAACACCATGCGTGCTGGCGTTATTTGCTATACCACCATAGGAGCCGGGGTTCGAGGACGAAGGTGCAGACCTCGCTCTCGCTGTAGCCAACCATTCCATCTGATTCGGTGACAGATGTGCGCCAAACGTACCACCTGCCCCGAAGTCCCAGCCTGTCATCCAGTCAGCGTTCATTGCTGGGCTGGTCGCAGTGTTGATGCTCGACCGACGAGCCTGGTGAAGACTGCCAGATTGCTCTGTACTCCCGTTCGCGCCAGCTCTGTAGTCACCGGTCTCCGTTCCCTCCGCCCGAGTACTGTGTGGTCCTACAGACGTCCCAAGGAGAGTAGAAAACCCTGGATATGGGTTCCCAGCAGGTGGTAACGACCCATCTTGAGGTGCCAAATGATTCGAACCAAAGAACGAACTGGGAGGTGGAGAAGCTGGAAGGAAACCAAAGGAAGCCGAAAGTGCAGGTGACAGCGTTGGCGTCCGACGAGGGCGATTCTGCTCTGGAATAGTGACAGACGGTCTCCTTGTTGTAGAAGCCAACGAGGAAGGGTTAGCCTCTGGGCTGGGCGACGAATCCGTGCCACTCTCTGTGCTCATTGACCCTGTCCTCGACCTTGTCCTACTTCTCGAGTCCCTCGATTTTCCCTTCTTGGTCACCACTCGGATCTGACCGCCGAAGATAGCTAACTCATCGTCTTCTTCCTTTGGTTGAATGGGTTCTGGCGCAGCGGGTGCGCACTCCGACCTTGCACTATCTGTAGGAGAATCGACTGAGGGAGAGGAAGACTCGTCTGCGGATGGAGCGTGGTCCTTGTCAACATTTTTGAAGCAGCGATGGGCCTTTTCTTGCAAGCGTTTGAGAACGGTCTGAATTACATGATGAGACATCATCGCGAGAGAGTAAAAATCCGGCCTACCAAGGCAACCTTCGCACGATGCGACTGCTCGGCGGCTTGTTCGAAGAGCTGGACAGCCACGTCTAAATCCTTCATGGCATTTGGTGCCATCATCGAATTGGGTGATCTAGTAACAATGGTTCCTGCAATGACCTGCATTGAGAGGTTTCGCAAATCAGTACCTCACACAGATAGAGTTGGAGGAAGTCCTTACAGCTGCAGAGAACGTATGATAAAGAAGGAACCAGATCCGCTTAGCCATGCTCGCACATCTATCGAACTGGTGGACAGACGCCTTGATGATGACCGATGCACATCGGTAAGCCGTGAGGAAAGAGGGGGCAAATGAGCTGAGTAGAGGGTTCGAAGGATGGTCCAGAACAGCTTGAGCGAAGAAACTTCGATGAAGATAAATCATAACTGGGAGGGAAAAGGCGTATCAGTGGCCGTTCCAACTATAGCTTAGGCTTGGCTACATACCCACAGTCCGATACTGGCTGATGTAAAAGTCCCGCAGACTTAGGGAACTACTATGGTAGATCTCCTGCCCGTCTGCTCGAGAGGCATACGGTTTGCTGGCGCTCTGGTAGCTCATCTCGCGAACTCGACGATCAAGGTCAAGTATCGTCTCATAGGAAGGCGCTTTGGCCGTTAGGGTGGCTTCCGCGACGGCGTAAAAGACGTCCTTGGCGTATAAGTGCTTCAACGCCCAAACTGAAGAAAGGAAAGGTCAGTGCATTACGTCCATCTCGCCAACAGACAGCTACGTACATCCACATAGTTTCTCACCCGAGTCACTGAGGATGGCTTCGTTGTCCTGAGGGAATTCACAGTCGACATACGAGAGGTGGATGGCAGGCGGTCTTCCCAAGGCAAGCGACTGTGTGAACAAAATGAGCCTGCGCTGAGCTATATCACCACCAAAGCCAATCGCACGCACATGTGAAACGTCAGAAGCGAAGACCTCCCAGAATAGATTTCGTCTCTTTTGAACGGTTTTAGCATCCAAATGCCATCTCGCGCTATCCCGGTCTATTCAGTTCTCGCGTCAACGTCGGAGAAGGCAGACCCAAAAACGAAGGTGCAGCACTCACGCAAACCGAAGCTCTGCGCCAGCTTCGCCGCCAGGCTCATTATACACCACTGGATCCATTGGTTAGACCACTGCGAACCATGCAAAGAGAATTAGGTTAAACTCACGGCACTATCCCTCGAATACTTCTTTCCCGCTAGATTGTGGTACGTTGCCATTAATCCCACTGCTGAGACCGTCTCCAGGCTAGGCGATCCACACACTGGCCTCAAGCTCAAGGCAGCTTTGCCTAAATGATAATAGTGCTCTGCGACGCCATTGTAGGGCGCTAGCTGCACATCCAACAAAGCTCCAAGTGCGAAGATGAAGAGCAGAGTCGCCATCGCGTGGGGTGCATTGTCGTCCATTGCCGCACCCGCATTTGCCGTTGCGTCATGCTGGCTGGCTCGCATCAGGGCAGCTTGGTAGACAGAAGGGAGAAGTGATTCGTATAGCTCTTCCCGCTTCACAGGTCGGAAGAAGAACACGCCGTGGTTGAGGTAGACTTCGCACAGTGCTGTCGCCTTTTCACGTGGGGGTAGGAAGGAATCGAGGTGTTGCAAGAGGTTTAGTGATGGTTCACGGTGGGAGAGGAGGGGGACGCTGGATTCCATGCGAGAAACTTCAGGGGATAGGGGAATCGGATTTGGGTAAAGGTCGTGACCTGGCTCTTCTTCGGAATCCTCCTCTTCGTGATCTTCAGCCTTCCATTACAGTGTCAGACCCTGTTAATAACATAGGTAGAGAGGGATGTACCATCATAAGCGTCTGATAAAACCGTAAGTTCATGTTCGAATTCAATCAATAAAGGTAGACAGACCTCAGACCCCGCACTCCGACCGAAATACTTCATCTCGCCACTCTCTCCCAGGGTAAGAGTTCCGAGAGCATCGATCGCGAGCTTGGTCTTCTGCTCTTCACTAGGCTCCGGCTGAGGTTTCTTAGGGTCTAGAGCCTCGCTTCCGAACTTCATCTTGAGGTGTTCGTCTGATAGCAGTGGATGTCGCTCATCCGAAACGCTGGCCTGAAGGATAGCCAGAGCATCTTCGAGTTGCCGGATGCGATTGGACATATCGGCAATCTTTCTATGAAGCTGGTCCGTGTCAGCTAGGATGAAACGAGTTCCTTGGCCAGCAGACAGAATCCCTGGCGCAAGCAAGGATATGAGTTCATTATGGGAGAGTTGTTCAGTACCGTCAGCCATACCGCAGGGACAGATACTCTCGCATCCTCGTCGTAGACATGAACCACAAGGAACCTTCTTGTCGCACCGTAGCTTTCAGTCTTCGACACTCTGCACATGACAGTTCGCCTGAAATGTGAACCAAGTCAGCCCTTATGTCATGCCTTTGCGGCCTAAAGTGCTGAGGAAGGCGAAAAGTAAGGTGCACTCACCCCTAAGCCGCTTGAGCTCAATGTCTTTGAGTTCCTCCTCTGAGATCTGTTTCTGTGTCCTCCGCGTGCTGATGACTCTGGTAGTGTCCACGGGCATTATGGCACTGGATGTGGATGGCGAAAGGGAGGAATGGGGGCTAGTACGAAAAAGGGAAATAGGAGCAATCGATGTAATACTCGGTCACAAGTCTTGGGGTCACAGGAGTCAACACAAAGAAAAGGAAGGAAACGGTGAGGATGATTGCGACGGCTCTTTAATGAGCGCTGGCAGGATTGCTGTATTAGCATCGGAGGAACACACGGTTGCTTCACGAGGCTTCAAGGCGTCTTCATTCCGGGACCAAGGGAGCAATCCCCGCGTGAGGGTGCAAATAAGGTGGGAATTTCCCCAAAACGGAAGTAACCAATCTGAAAATAGCGAATCAAAGGGAGAGAATCAAGATGTGACATATGATCGTTGAGTCCCAAGATCAATCGTCCTGGGACGCAGGTAGAAACGAGGCCAATGGGGGCGCCTCTGATTGGTGGGAGCAAAATACCATAAGGCCAAAGAGCGTCATACATCTGGTTCTCTAACACCAGTAGTGTAGCGCAAAGGGCTTGCGCATGCGGCATAGGTGAAGAGACCGGGTGAACGTTTTAAGCGCCGCAGGTCAGCTTCGCTGACACCCAACGACATCGGAAAAATGAGCGAGAAGAAGTTGACCTGGGGGCGTGCCATGGGTCATTTAACAATCTCGAATAAAGCAGAATTGCAACCGACCTTGAGCTTGAGGGCGTTCTGGATTCCAGACTCGTGTAGAGATCACACAAACCTTGCTACTAACCCCGAACGAGCGTCATTTGTTTTGAAACTTTGGTGTGGGGAAGCAGAGAACTATTGAAAGGTTTGTGCGGAGATTTGTGGCCTAGCTCGGAGATTTCCATAGGATCCTTCCAGGAGCTCTGAGGACGAGCAAAGAGCCAGCAAGAGGAGGCAAATGGCCATGGTGATGGTCGGGAACCAAAGGTCCAAAACCGGAATCCCGAATTGATGTGGACGTCATGCTGACTCCGGCCGATTCGGGATTTGGTTTGGGTGGTGCTGGGTGCACTCAGAGAGATGGAGGCAGTGGCATTGGCGATATAAGAAAAAGAGTCCCAAAAGCTTTCGAAAATTGATAGATGCTTATTGGCTCGACGACCAGCCCACCAGGAAAGGTACAAATCGCGCACCTGCGATTGGAAGCGGTATGATCAGAACTTAAAAGCTGTCGTTCACCGGGCGAATGCGTAGTTTCCACCTTCCAATACATTCAAAGAACCTTTATACATCTCATGGATCTATTCCTAACTGATTGTAAGACCACTTGACGACACGGTATGACGAAATGTTCGTTCACTTTCGGGACCGGCTGAACGGTTTAAGCGCCACACTCGACTTCTCAACAAAGTCGGAGAAATGACATCGGGCTTCAAAAAAACCTTGAAGGGTTCCTGAGCTGCGGAGTTGCGTCCGAAATAGCCTTTAGAGGTCTTCTCCACTGGCCAGCATTGGACCCGACACTGATCTCGAGGTTATCCCCACACGCAGGCCCCGCTAAACCTTGACGCTTCCCGTTCAAATCACCGTGATGAGTGTATGGGTTGGTAGTTGGGCCGCAGTAATTCTTTTCTGCGTATCTGGGGTCGTGAATCTGGGGTTAGCTATCAGAGATAGATGAAAGTTGCGACAATGTCCCATAGTTTACACGGAACCCCCGAACGCTTTTCGAGAGGCTGGATGAGAGGGCTTGCCATTGAAACTGTGAAGATTGAGAACACGACAAGGAGCTTTTTTGCGTTAGTAGGCAGCTACGATTCCCAGATAGATGTACACCAGGGCGCTGGTAGGCGACCCCTGGCGGGTAATGGGCGACGATTGGCTTTAGTCTTACCTCCAGATCTGCGTCAGCATCCAGCTTGACGCGGAAGCAGACATCTCCACGCTCCATGGGCTTAAGGGTCAAATCGCCGACTTCCGATGCTTCGAAGACATTAACTCGGCGTTTGCCCAAAGCAGAGAGTGCGGGTTTACGGCCCACGAGGGCCTCGTGAGTTGAATACCAGTAAAAAGAAGCCAGGATACACGAGATGGAAGAAAGGGTGACAGCTGCCCATAATTGGTCTTGAAATCAGACAAAATTGACTCGATCAGCGAGTAGGATAGGGGCATAACAGCTTTAGGCTTCTAGGGTGTGGACGGTTCATTTTAATGCTCGCATGGCCGTGATACGTCTGCCCAAAGCAACTTGCATATACCATGGCAGGATTGCCTGCTGCTGTTGCGGAGATAGAGACTAGTGGCTTCTGCCATCTCACGGCCGTTTCTGATGTGCCAGTGGCTCCCCTTCGATTGGCTCCTGTTAGAAAGGTTCCTATATCCCTGATCACGGTCATGGGTTGGTAAGAATTGTGGAAGGCTTATCTACTTCCAGGGAGAGCATTGAGATAGAGTATAGCCGAGTGTACGACGCCACCGAGGAAAACGCAGAGAGATACCTACAGCGGGTGACCAGACTGTCCGAAATACAGCCGACTGAGATCGGTTTATTTTTACAGATCGTCTAATCTAGCACTGTACAATACTTGCCTAGGAGTTCTGCACCGTTGGGATGTGTGCGGGACCGTACGACGGCGGTACATAGGCCCTTTTCCAGGCCCGATTTTCCGGTTGCCAATTATTGGATAGGTTCCCATCTCGTTGTGGCGTTGTCCATTCACGCAATGGAGTCAGAGCACCTGGTCGGTAAAATATTGAAGTGACAAACGCGATTGCTGGACTAGTGGATATGTAAGCAGCGGCAGCTCATACGGACGAGATCATAAGTTGTCGACGGGGGGGCCTCACCTTCAGGATTGTCATGGGGCTTCACGCGTCACGAGCAATCCTACGTCAAAGACCCAAAGTTTTTACTTCTACCGTAGTGTGACAGTTACTTGAACTTAGTTTAAATTCTCAAGTGTTTCTCACGGGGATTGAAACCAGATTATAGAAAGGGTCTCGACTACTGGTTTTGGGCCCTACGTACTGAAGCCACAAGCTGGGAGAAGCTTGAACAGATCTAGCTTGAAGCCTCTCGCGCTAGTACGATGAAGCCCCGAGAGGCTGAGTACTTACTTGAATAATCTATTCCATTGCCTTGTGCAAATTTAAGGCTTCTTGAGCAAGGGCAACATCGGCGGCGAAATCAACGAATTCGAAGAGCAGTCGGTCTAGATTCTAGCTGAGGTTTTGGCTGGTTGAGGTACAGCGACTGCCCCCAATTTTGCTAGAATAATTGCTCCATAAAGCCTTGTGATATACCTATCAGGGTTCACAAGCATAACACGCGAAACGACGCGTCAATCGTTGCCAAACGCGATCGAGTGCGTCGATGAGCGTGACGCTCAATCCACAAAAACGCGATCGCGACAGCTGTCAGGATTTTGATGGAAATCTACCACGCTGCCCAAAGTTTCCCAGCGGCGATGAGCTGCACTGGTCGTTGACTATTACACCCTTACCGTCGTCGGTGACGACGAGCTCGAGCATGGTATCACCGTATACCTGAGCCAATTCGGTACCACTGGGTCCTGCGGCTCATATTCCACGATGCCAAAACCAAATACCCAGCACCAGCAGTATATTCCTGGCCAACCAAAGCACAATGTCGGGGCACCGACCAGGATACCCAGTTTCCAATCCGCTTGGATTGATGATACACCAACGCCAAAGTCCTCACGGGAGGCTCTGCAACGAGCAATCATACCCAGGGGCTCTCGGTGGCAGCGAGCCCCCAAACCTCCTCCAATTACGCCCTGGTTCAGGTCAGCTTGCATTTCGCGCCCTCCGTTCACTACTTTCCATTCGGTGGTCCAGGAAACAAGAATGGTTCAAATTCACCAGCAGGAAACGCGTCCATCGCGACACCAACACCAATAGGGAGGACAAGCAGCTTCTTCCTTTGGCATTGGTCGAAAGTCCATGTCCACACGAGAGAAAGGAACGGGAGTTTATCAATAGTGGCAGGGAATGGACGACCTGCCGGTGTGGCAAAACCGGTGATGGGCCATCCGAAAGGTCAAAAAGCGACTCGCAGGTAGACAACGGACGTTAACCTCAGACGGTCAATTTCACTGTCACGACTGGAGGTGGCAACGTTTCTCGAACGCGAACCGCAGTCGAATTCAGGTGAGTCTAGCCCCTGACATGTTTCGGCCGGGGAGTGTTGACTTGTGGCCAGTAGCACCTATGCTCGGACGCCTTCACCAGGGCTCCCTCTTTCACTTGAGCTGTCTACGATCACGAGGCAGACAGCTCGGGAGTCCCTCTCAAGACATCCTGCGAGCTCCGTGACCAGTAGAGAAGCGAACACAACCTTCGAGATTGACCCTGAGACCGATGCATCCCTCCAGCTCTCACCGTCCAATCTGACTTCCGAGGTATTGGCAGCAATAAACGCGTCCGACTCTCCCTCAGTGGCTCGTGACTGGAGTCGCGCAGGTCAAGCTGTCATCATCGACGCAGATGCTGCAGATTCCCAGCCAATCTCTCCAGGAGTCGATGGCGAGCAAAGCTTCACTCGAAACTTGCCATCTGGTGAAAGAAGCTTCATGGGGGAACGGACCTCTGATGACACCTCGAAAAACACCGCCAACTTCATTCCTTCCTCGGCTTCGCCAGCCGTCTTCATCTCACTCGCCCAGGGGAAGTCCTCTCAACACAAACCAACATCGCGGCGGTTCCCTACACCTTCACCTACAGTCCAAGTTTCCGAATGGTACACCGTCTCCTGTGAACCCCAGATTTCCGACTTCGCCTCCTACGACACCTAGAACACAGACGGCACCCGCCACTCCTCATGGCTCACCGCTGAGACCTACATTCCCATCTCCCCGACGCACAACTAAATCGTTCAATCCCCACCTACGTCGACACCTGCGGCCAACCGCCACTACACCTCCCAAAAGACTTCACACCAACCGCCGTCTCTTCCTTGTCAGTCGCAACCGGGGCAAAGATGATGGGTAAATCGTCGTCGTCTGGAACCAATTTTAGTAGCGATGTCAACGACACATTCGCCAGTGGTTCGAGCAAGCCTCCGCCATCGAACTTGACAAGTATTGGCAAGGGTCGGCCTCCTAGAAAGAATCTACAAGCTGTTCTTCTCGGACGGGAGTCTTCGTCAGAAGAGGTTGTTGTTTATCCTCATACAGAGGCAACTCCCTATCAGCAAGTACCGCGAATCGCTCTGTCATCGCCACCCTCACCTACTCGAGGCACCTCCCGAACCGACTCTAATGCCAGGGCTCCAGTTTTCACACCTGCTGGGAGGGCCTCCTTAGACTCCAGGCGGGCTCCTTCAAGGCCATATGAAACTCCTCGGAGACCCTCTCTGGACCTGTCAAGCGTCCTGCTACCAATCTCGAGACACCCGCCAGTGGGCTACGCAGATCATCCTTTGAACTACGGAGGCGTGCCCCAGGTTCCCTCTCACGATCCACAACTTCCAATACTGTTAACACTCTCTCCCGGTCAGCCACATCCAACGTCAACCCTGCTTCGCCGAGTGACTTCACACACACGGAACATCTTGGGATGGGAAAGCAGGAACTGCATCGACAAGGAGAGGGCAAGGGACAAGATCACAACTTTCGCCAACCTCTACGGATAGAAGGTCGCCTGCTTTCCCTCCTCCGAAAGGAAACTCCCCTGTCCTCAGATCAGCAGATCTGATTTCAGGGACTCTAGGCACAGGAAGAGGAGTATGAGCGTGCAAGAGAGTCCGGATACCACACCCATTCTCATCAGGAGAGGAAGCAACGACGCAAGACTACAAGCAGCATGTCTTACGCAGAAGGCAGTAACTACGCTCAAGAATGGGTCGGGAGGGCTCCTGGGAGGGTGCTTAGAGCCGCTGGTCTGATCGACGGTACTTCACGATCCAACTTGGGGTCAGGAAGACCTTATGGGAGATGGAGGAGGAGACGCAACGCCTTACGGTCACCGCCAACAATTTATTCTTCCCAGCGCCAGGAATATAGGAGCAGAAGTGGGAGTGGGAGCATGGGGCCTCCACCTCTTGCTCCTTCGCCTTTGGCCCCTTCACCTCTCACCGGTGGTGGACCTGAGCGCGAACAGCACAGGCCGATACGGTTCTGTTCGAGCGGCGTCCGAGTACAACCCATCTGGATCGGGTCGAGCACAGAGCCGGATGGCATTCTCAGAGGCTGCTGGGCCTTCTACTACCACCTCCCGAAGGACGAGTGGTATCTTCCCTCGTGCAGACCGCGACAGAGACGCGACCGTCAGGCGGGAGAGGGACCGGGACGGGAGTATCGGGCGTGAGAGAGAATGGGACGCAAAGACAGAAGACATGGGAAGCAAAGGGAGCTACGTCCCAACCGACAGCCCAACCTTTACCGCTACCTCAAGCGGTGGTAGAGACTCTCGCGACGGCCTATTCTACACCAACACCACCCCAAGGAGCGGAGCGTCGACTGTCACAGCTGCTACAAGCATCTCAGGGTATCTAGGTCGCGATCGAGAGCGGCTTGGAGATCGAGACACCGTCAGTGGACGAGAATCACTTATGGTCGGGAAACGATTAGCAGTCGAGATCGCGACCGCGAGGCACAACGGGAACGGGAACGAGATCTCAAAGAACGCCATGCCGGCGAGATGGCTGCTCTGCTCTCAGCGCTTTCCGACTCCCAGGCGACTGCTCGACTTTTACGGGAAGAGAACTCAGAATTGCGGGAAAGGCTGGTAGGGCTGCAGCTGATCGCACGGACCTCGAGCTGTTGGAGAAAGAGAACGAAGATTTGAGAGCGGAGTGAAGAGCTAAGAGGAGACAACGAGGACCTCCGACTGGACGTAGAGGACCTGAAGGGGGAGAATGAGGAGTTGCGGAGGATTGTGGGTGAACTGAGGCATGAGTGTCTGGAGAGACGGAGGGGGCAGGACGAGTTGAGGAACCAAGTCGACGGTCTTTCTCTGCGCAAGTCTACCGAAAGTCGCCAGAGCTTGGGATCGAGTCTCAATGCCAACCCGGGACGACAGAGCGGCTTTGGGAGCTCAACGTCGAGCGGAGCAAGCGCGTTTTGGAACTCTTCAACGTCCAAGGCGGGTGGTTCTGCGCCATTCAGGTTTGGAAGGGAGTTGGACGAAGATGCATGAGGTCAAGAAGGAAGATGAGGACGAGGATGCTGTGGATTGGAACGAAGCTCTTCGACGGTCTACGACTCCTCAGAGTTCCCCTGAACGAGGCACTATGATCATTCACGACACCCAACGACGACGGCCACGAATCCGACCACAACGACCAACCATTCGACGAAGACGAGGGCGAAGGAGATGCAGAAGGGACGTTCTCCCAGAATATCTGACTCCAACCGGTCGTCTAGCCTGTCGACGGGGTACCATCATGGGCGACGACCAAGCACTTCGTCCTCGATATTTCCTCTTCCTCCATCCAACATGTCCATGCTGGTCAACGAGGACGCTCACGGATGGGATGGCCAAAGCTGGATCGCGAGTAACCGAAGCAGCGCACATGGGGCATCCGTTAGATCCAAGGAGAGCCACACCCATCGACGACCAGGCAGTATCGCTCGGAATGTCGCGAGGGAGAGGGACCTCCGTCGAGATGCTCACAACATCTCACCAGCCACGGCCAACTTTTCGATGATGAGTGGTATGACAGGTGGACGGGGCAGTCCGACTGGGAGCTATGGTGGACGGAGGAGCCCCGATGGGAGTTTGTTCTTGAAGCCGGAACACGAGCTGTTCTTGGATGAGATGGAGAGTATGGATGTGGAGATGGGCGCCAAGGTGGAGGCGATGAAGCAGATGAAGGTCGGACCTTTTGGGTTCGTGCCTGCTGGGGAGAGGGATGCTTTTAATCGTTCATGGGAATGGCAGAAGAAAATAACTTGGATTTGTATGGATTGTTTTGCTTTCGACTTTCAGTTTCTCTTGTCTATTTTGCTGTGTTGCATTGCTCATACCTTACACTCGTTTTCCTTCACGCTCGCTATGTGCTGTTGCTGTCTCGGTCTACTACCTTCTACTATACCTTTCGTCATTCTCTTTTGTCTTGTGGATTCACTTTTCGTATCATTTTGTACATTGGAACTGGAACTCTGTTTCATATACCACTATTCAATTTACCTACATGGTTTAACTTATAGTCATACTACCTCTATATTTGTACCACCAGAAGAGGTCGACTACGTAACAATCAACAATCTTCTTGCTTACTGGGGGTTTTCGCTTGCACGGAACGAGGGGTTGGTGATAATGGTCATATATTTCACGAATACAGTAGAGGTAACAAACACAGTCGATTCAAGTCCATACAAATCAATCCAGAGCGACACCAAGAGCCTGAGCCTGGGAGTTTAAGTCCGGGAGGTCGATACCTGGTTGGGGCACCAGAGGGTCAGGTGCACCCTGAGTCGTAGGAGTTGCAGGTTGCTGTCCTGGAAGAGTGGGTGAGGCTGTTGTAACTGTTTGCTGCGAGGTTGAGCTAAGGGCTCCAGATAAAGCGTCGGCCGCAGACGCAAGTGGGTTGCCACTCGCCTGCTCCCCGCCTTGCTGCCCTCCTGGAGTGCTGGACTGACCACTGTCTTGTCCGCCGTCCGATTGGACGGGGGTTAAAGTCCCCTTGCTATTTCTCGAGCCGACAACACCCCCAACGACGGCAGCGACGATGATGGCGACGAGGACAGCGCCGATAATGATCAGACCCTTCTTGGTGCGGTAGAATGGGGCCTTGCGGGGCTTGAGGGGTGCCTGTGCTTCTAGAACGCTGGGTTCTCGAGAGCGCAAGCTGTCGGTGGTGCCAACTCGCTGAGGTGGAGGGGTGGGGGCGGGAGATGGTCGGACAGGCTTGTCATTGAGAAGGTCGGTACTGTATCCTTCCTGTTTTCGATCAATTGATACAGTATTAGATTTCTGACCTATAAACCGAATATGACTGACCTGAATCGCCCGTTTATCAACCTTGACAGAGTTCAACAAGTCTGCATCATATCCGTTTGCTGGAGGTGAAGACATAGTGGGTGATTGAGCCCTTTCGGAGCAAGGGTAATAGAATAAATGAAAGGCTTGTTGCTTTCAGTTGTTGTAGGCGTTCTGTCGAATAAAAACTCGGGTATTGACTGTAAGAAAGCCCTTTTAGGTTTCTAGACTGACCTTCCGTTCAGCCGTGATACTCACCTGCTCGTCAAGAGTTGAATTCGTGTGCGCTGGCACCAGCCAACGTCGGGGAAGCAGAACAAAAGGTAGCGGACAGCCTCAACATCGTCTGCGGTCTTCACGGCATCAATCGAGGGGCACTCTCAGGCGGGCGCTGCATGGCGTTGACAGATGGCCGTGGGAATCGGATCAATGGACGCGGTGGGCGCTTACTGGCTGACAGAGTCCCTCTCTTGAAGCAATGAATGACAGACGACGTTTCGAGCTGGGCTCTGACATTCGTGGACATTTTTGACAAGAAATTTGAAGGTATTCCGACTAAACACATCGACTGCGGTTAGAAATTGGCTTTCAGCCTCCTTCGACACTCTTCGTAAGAAAATCTGGTTGTTATTCGAAGCTAAGCAACGTCGATTGCGGTCACTATGTTTGGTCAGGTTGAAGGCCGCAGAGGTATACCGCAGGAAACTGTAAACTATGACCGTTGCTACATAGGTGATATTGTACGTATCTTGTGATCCAATGTCCCAAATGTCTATCTTAACACCAGGCTTGAGAAGGACTACGGGTATCACTGTGCACCTTGAGCCTCAAAGAAATACAAAGGCCGTAGTCGCAGAATTGATAAATCAACAATAGATGCGGAAAGGGGTTGCTAAATGGATTGAACGGGCTCAGGGCCCTGAGGATAATCTGTAGTGTAAGATGTTTCCGACTCCTCTGCATCATAGTAGATGTCCGACTCGTCCGAACTAGATGCCACACTCCTGACGTCCTCGTCGATGGCTTTCTCTAAAGGTAAGCGGTCCATATCGACATGATTCGAGTCGCCAGAGTCGGGTATTCTTTGTCGTTCT